>BRDA01036657.1:0-15257 GCA_036984385.1 Crenuchus spilurus | reverse complement strand
AATAATAGAATATTTTATTTTTTAACATAGAACATAGAATATTTATAGCCTTAGGAATGCATTATAATTGCTCATAGAGTATAATAGATATGACAGTCACAGAAAGTGTTACTCATAATATAAACATGTTTTTCATAATGAGCCAGATCAAATCAGCAGTGCTAGTACTGTTGTGCAGGACTATGTTAATTTCCGGAGAAATGAGAGGGGATTGCTGTTTGATAAATGCATGTTTTCACCATGTTGATTTGCTGAATAAAAAAAAAGAAATACCATTTGTTCTTGATATCACATTTACATTCAATTTGCAGTCGCAAATATCACTTCAGATTATGAGAATTTACAAATAGCAAATTTTTGGTAATAAAGTGTTCTTTAGCTGGAGTAGCCATTCTGGATAAAGTACCCTAGTAATCAGTGTAATCCATCCCCAATTCAAAAGTTAAAGTTTATTAAATGCAAATAGCGTAGCGTAGCATTTGCCGTTGAGTCTAACATGGCATTCTCAACTTTCTGTCTTCTGTGGGGTTTTTTTCCCTCCCTTGATTAATTGACTCAATTTGCATAGCTGATTTCTCTTTTGTGTTCTGTTTTGATTCTGGCTTGTACTGAATCGCATATTTGATGAAGACTGTAATGGAATTTTTAAAGACACAAGCTTGACAGTCTGCCTCCAGCATCTTCGCACAGGTTGTAGAAGAAGCCTCACTGGACGGCCAAAAAGGACGAGCTACAAGCAGGGTCGAATTTCCAGCAGCGGTACTCAAGGGACGTGTTTTTTGGCCAGGCCATCCTGGGGGTCACGAGGAGTGTGGGACAGTTCGCATTCCTCTCAGAACAGGTGGAAGCCGTTTGATCAGAAACGTGTTAGGGACTCGCTGAACTCAACCCATCCCAGCTATAATAAGCCAAATCACTCTCTACAGTTCAAAAGGTTAACCGGCCCGACCATATGACCTCACTTTGTTCTGCAGGCCTGGGACGGGACAGAAAATATCTCCGCTCTCTGTTGTCTATTTTCTGCTTGTTTTTTTAAAAGCTAAATATTATGTTCAGCTGATTCTCACTGATTTCAGGCTGCAGACTCTTCTCTGCTGCGAGTCAGATTCCAGTCCTGTTTGAAGTGGATCTAAAGGGGAAAAAAAGCAATCTGGCATCTGTGAAAACAATCTTCAGTGGCTTTAAACTTTAACCACACTTTTTTTCCTCCATCAGTGTCCAGCTGTAACAACCTTCGCTGAACAGTGTCCATCTAAACAGCGACCTTCAAATGTGTGCGAGGATGCTGTAATATAGTAATTAAGCTTTATTTGATAAAATTCATAACAGTTTACTGTGCATTTGTAGGATTTTCAATACAAAAACTACATGAAATAAGTACAAACTGTCGTAAAAGAGTGTTAAAGTTAGCATAAAATGTGTTACAAACTGTAATAAAATAACACATGCTTCACAAATAACTTGGTGTGCAGCACCGAAGGGACTTTATGTAGGTTCATGTTGCAACTCAGATTTGTGCCACAAGAAGTCGCCATTCAGCAGAACAGAAGCTGAGAGCTCAGTTCTATTTGTTTTGGACTTATTCAAGCATCGTTAAAGGTTTCTAACCAAAAATCATTCATTCAGATGTTGCTTTTTGTTGCATTCCAAGACGATACATTGTTACTGTTCTGTTCTGGTGATACGTTGTGTGGTTTAGACTATTTAATGTTAAAAATATGAATTCAGCTACCATTTAAATGCTTGTTGATGGTCCGTAATGGCAAACAGCAAGCCCACATGTACCTACGATGTGTAAATATGAAGAAACTAATGCATTTAATGTTTATTTTTTTACATGACTTCTATGGCCACAGTGTAGACTCCCTATTGCTCTGCAGTATGTACATGTACCAGAGGCTTTGCAGAGTGCAAGCAGAGTGGCAGCAGTGTTAGCAGCAGTGTTAGCAGGCTTGATGCGTGGAAGACGCAAGCCTCGCTGTCTGAACAGGCTGGTGCTGTCTGGGATCCATCATCAGCCCGTGTCACTGGGTCCCAGCGGGTGGGGGAGGCGGTGTTTGGAGGGGGGTTAGGGGGGAGCAAATCTGTAAACACCAGTTTAATCTGCATGGACAAAGTTACTGTCATCAGCGGTGACAGCGAAAGCCTCTGGGCCACGCCGCAGCGCAAAGAGTCACTCCGCTTCACTCCAATATCACTGTCAAATCCCGACATTAAGCCATTATGGCCATCAAGGAAGCTGCCACCGAGAAGCTCGTCTGCCTCTGCTAGCGCTTCCTAAGAGGCCAGCGCATGCATGCATGTGATTTAGACAGGGGAACAGGGAATAGGATTCCTGTCCTTTAATTGCCGATCCATTGTTTTGTGACCTGCAGCAGGACCTAATCACCAAAGATGGTATAGAAATCTACATACATGGTAATATTTGATGTGCTCTGTAATTATTCAAATGAGAGCTGGTAGAGGGCATTGGTTGTAGCAAATGAGGTCTTGAGATGTGGGGGGAATAGTCTTAAATTCATACATTATGCATGAGGGTCTTTTCTCCCCTCATGTTCCGCAGTTGAAAAGTCATCTAATTGCCAATCAAAGGGTATGTTCAAACACTTTGTAATGTATAAAAAAGCAAGAATCTGCAAGTGAACATCCAGTTCAGTGGGCATGTGTCAATGAGTGGCATATGGTCGTTGCCCCTTTTGGCCCCCGTATGTAGATAACCAGCCAGGCTTGGGCAGCAGGCAGGACGAAGAGTACTTAACAATAATGAGAATTACTTGCGGTCCCTCCCCTGTTTGTCACACCCTAACATCTTGATTTCATGGGTGACACTTAGGACTCCCCAGTGTGCTTTAATGGGAGCTGTGGGACCCCTCTCACTCTCTCTGCTTGGCACATGCCTCTCTTTGAGCTCTTTGAGACGTAAGGATTCTGCTGAACGTGAATGACTGAGCTTGCTATGGAACAGACATGGCCAAGTCGAGATACAGCTTACAACTTAGATACGACTTTGTTTAAACTTTAAGACTCCAAAAAGACTCGACACAATGCAATGGGGGTACGTAAATGTGGCAAACTTTCAGCTCCACTGACCATATAGGTGCACTATGTAGTCCATCTGTTTCTTCTTCCTTCTTATTCATCTATCCATCCATTATACCACCTGGTTAATCCTTATCAGGGTCGCGGTTAGTGCCCTACCGCCTCTCTGGGTGTAGGGCAGGACATTACACTATCCCAACTAAGCTAAGGACAGGGCACCAATCTATCTAGGGTGCACACACTAGCACACATTCATACGGACAATTTAGAGTATCCTCCATGTTTTTGGACTGTGGGAGGAAACTGGAGACTCCGGAGGAAACCCACGCAGACACGGGAACAACATGGAAACTCCACCCAAATAAGGACTTGAACTCAAGATCTCAGCGCTAAGAGGTGAGTGTGCTAACCACCAAGCCACCATGCCGCCCCCTTCTCATTCAATGTTTTTGTTTTTTATTCATTTTCCTACATTATAAATGAATCATCCAGACTATGAAGAAAAGCAAAGGTCCCATGCTGAACCAAGCCTTCATTGTGTCTTAGCACTCTGCATGGCAATGTGGGTCTTGTCCTATTCATGCCAGCAGTGCCCTACAAATGGTAGAGAATGATGCTTGCTGACTGGTGGCCAAAGCACGCACGGTCTGCGACCTGTCAATCCTGGTTCTGCTCTGGTCACTGATATTGTGCGAGTGCTGGGGGCTGCTCTATGGTTCAGTGGTCTTTGAGCTGAGGGCAGAGGGATCAGTGGCCGAGCAGGGGTCTGCTAGCCCTGGGGCAAACAGAGACAGACTAGGAGCATCAGGACAGATTTGAGAAAGCGCTGTCAGCGGGGGTTCCTCAGGGACAAGCCCAGCCTGGTAAGGGAAGGAAGAAAACAGCAGCGGTATCCATAGTTCATTTTTTTGTAGTCTCTTCTTCACATCTCATTTTACAAAGTCCATCTCTTTGCTCTTGGACCAGGCATCCATAATGAAACTGTTTGGCTTTCTAACTCGGTATGCCAAAAAGGGTATTTGGGGATATGCTATAAAACAACTTTTGGTTCCATATAATGGTCGTTAACCCAATTAAAACCACTCAATTGAAAGGTGTTTTAGGGAAAATAAAAAGGTTATTTTATGGTGTTGTGTTAAAGAACCTAATTTTTTAAAGAGCTGATGTCAAAAATCTTGTGTTTTCAAGTAAATCCCAAAAGTTTAACAATCTGGACAAACATTGGCGGTTCTGGTTGAGCTTGAAGGCTCTTGTGATCCACAAGTGTGGCCATGGGAGCAGCCATATTTAGATAAGCAGACTTGGGACTTAGAACATGTTCACGTCAAGTCCCCTTGAGCAAGGCACCTAACCCCCAACTGCTGAGTGCTGAGGATGTTGGGGCAGCCAACCACTCTGGGCTCAGTGCCTTAAACAGGCTGTCACTCCAACTGGGAAAAAACGGAATCAACTTGATTTGGAAATGGGATAAAATAAAATAAATAAATATGATTGAAGGTTGTCATTGGAAGTAAGATCATTGAAGACAACAACGATTTAATTCAGGCAAATAAGTTTGTGGCTAAGAACATCAAAGAATCCATAGGAAATGATAGGAAACTTCCCAGTGGTCACACTGGTGGGAGCTTTGGTTCAGCCATACTTTGATCACACATGTTGTTGTTGGTATGCTGGTACATCTAGATGTTTTAGATCAGATTACAAACTTCTTAAAATATTTAGGGAACAGCATCATTTCAAAATGAAATTTAAAGTTCAGCGTAGAGTCACTTTGCTTGAACTCTGTAATGCTTTTTTGAGATCTTGCATGGGAATATGCCCAGGAATTAAAATAAATACTTTCCTCAGGTAAAACATATCAACTGTTACCGTACTAGAAGAGACATGGATTTGGTCATTCCTAGTTTTAAAAGTAAAGTGACCATAATCTATTTGTCATATTTAACATCGACAACAACAAATGAATTAAAATTGAAGCTCTTAGACAGCTCTTAGCTCTCTTAGAGAAGATTCCTTAAAAATAATCAACATTGATGAGTTTTGTTATCTTGTTTGTGATGTTTTATGATGTTTAATAAAAAAGCCTCACTTGTCTTGTAACACTATATCTAATCTTGTCTTGGTATATTTATGGGACCACAATGGAAATCAGTCTTTTTTTATAATTTTATTTATAAGTTTTTGCCAATTTTCATCCTCTTTCCAATGCAGTAGTAGCCAATTAGCCCATTCCATTAGGACTCTCTCCATCGCTTTGCAATATCCCTGACTCTACGTAGAAGGGTGAATACAAGCACAAGCCTACTCTGTTGTGCAGCCACCGCCTCTTCTCGACCTACCGCTGATACACCATCACTTGGGGCCTAACATGCTCAGAGGAAAGCGCAGAATTCCCAGCTCTGAATGGACCAATCAGTAGACGACTGAGCCAGAGGACATTTCAATGTGTGAGTGATAGGGAGAGAGAGCGCCATCTACCCGCCCAGAGAGAGTACTGCCAATTTTTGATGGCCAACAGCATGACCGGGATTCGAACTCATGATCCTCTGGTCATAGTGTCAGCGCCTTAGCCTGCCGAGCCCTTGGAAATCAGTCTTTAGATGTCTTATCCTTGAATGTTTCTGTTTTTATAATAAGTCTTGCTTTCTGTTGAAGGAAACAATGCTTTTAAAAGTAAATTATGAAATGAGATGAAGTGCAATACCATCAATCAATCAATCACTGAAAGGCTGAGGTCAGATGTGTAGGAGTGTGGTGAATGAGTTGGATCTTCAATATTTCTTCCTCCTCCTTCATTTCTTTGGCACTGGGCTGGATTGGTCCTGGCCTGTACTTAACAGAGGACACGTAGATAATTCCTGTGTCATTTGTTGGAGCTGTTACATCCTCCTTTGCGGAGTGTGCTGTTGTCCTTGGCTAGTTCTCAACAGCAGCGGTCAACAGGGTTAAGAGTGGAAGTCCACACAACTGAGTGCTATGTGACCTTTGTAGAATCTTCACCAACAGTTCCCGGCTCACATATCCTGTTTCTTCTTCTTGATTCGATTTGCGCTGGATTTCCTATCTAATCCAAAGGCAACCCTGCAGATCAGTGATTCACTTTAGCATGGCAGAGGGTGGAACACATCACCAGGTGAAGGAAATATTACATCAACCCTGCTGCTTTAACCTGGTTAAGCACGGACCTCCGGTACGAGAAACATTGGGGAGACATCGGAACGCAGGAAACATTCCACAAAATAATCAAAATGACACCTCCAACCGGCGAGGCCGCCTCCTTAAGGCAGGCTTTAGGAGCCACTAATTAAATGAAGCAAAGGGGAGAAAAGCCCCAACAATTCCGGTGCCTCGTAAATCTTCCATAAACATTATTTGTTTTAAAACTGCGGTAAAAAACCCATGCTGTTAAATTCCTTAAGCCTGCTGCTGTCGATTAAAAGGACAGTCAGCTGGACACCTCATTCCTACTGTGTAATGGTCAGTGTCCAGCCTGGTTTCCCCTGCTGCTTTAAGTAAATTAACACTGGGTTGGTGGTTCTCCTCCCCCCCCATCTTGCTTTGAATGAGTAAAAAAAAAAGCAAAGATAGAATAACTCCTACATGGCATGGAGACAAGGCCAGCTTAATGAATATGCCAAGTCAAAAGAACTATTTTGTGCCGCTTTTGTTTGTTTGTTTATTTGTTTTAGTTTTTTATTGGAGAGTATTACTAAGCCTTTTCATGCACATTCTGCTAATAAAGTGTCACAGCATTGATACAAGCAATCAGTATATAAGGAATAATGGCTGCCGAGGTGTCCCATTGTATGAAATTAATGAATGAAGCAGAGACAAAGAACTTCAGTTTCCTTTCTACTTTGGCATAATTGGATACAAAGGTCCCACTTATATAACTTGGTTGATCATTTTTGAATAATTTTTTAATATTTTGAAATACAAAAATCACAAAATCATCAATTTTTGTACATTTTTATTGACCGTTGTTGTAACTACTCTATGTCAGGTTGACAATTAATGGATATTTACTATACTGTACTTCTTATTATTTATTATTATTTTTATTATTAATTAACTATTATTTTTAATTAATTAATTAATTTTATTTAATTATTTACTTATTTATTATTATGATTAATTAATATAAATGTAACTATTTTTACCAAATCTACTTCCTACACTCTTAAAAGAGATTGTTCTCCAATTGGTTCTACAGGTATATAGATCCATGAATGCTATTCATCTGGATAAAGGGTTCTGTCCATGGTGAAAGGGCTCTTCAGATTGATGAGGAATGTGTTGTACATGTTTCTATACAGAACATTTTGAAAATGGTTCTATATAGCCCCCAAAGAGTTCTGCTGTAGTTAAGATGTCATAATGTAATAATAGAGAAACTAGTTTTGGTGCTATATGGAACCCTTGTCAGAAAGGTTCTGTATATAACCATCTACAGCACATCCCTCATTAGCCTGAAGAACCCTTTCATCATGCAAAGAACCCTTTGAGTGTTCATGGTTCTATATAGAGCCCTTTATTTTACTAAAGAACCCTTGAAGACCCATAGTGTAGATAGAATTATGATCACTCAAAGGGTTCTTTACATGATGAAAGGGTATTTCATAGTGATGAGCAATGTGGTGTAGATGCTGTAGACGCCTTTTGAAAAAGGATCTGTATAGCACCAAAAAGGGTTCCTCAGTTATTACTAGCTTGACATTGTAACTACAGCAGATATAACTATATAGACCCATTTTCAAAAATGTTCTGTGTACAACCATCTACAACACATTCCTCATCAATGTGAAGAACCCTTTCATCGTGCAAACAAGGATTTGGGTTCTTTGAGTGTTCATGCTTCTATATAGAACCATTTCCTTTTGTAACCCATAAAGTGTGTGAAGGTGGTGCAGGGCCCCGAGTGGCTCAGCAGGCTAAGACGCTGACACTATGACCAGAGGATTGCGAGTGTTTGCCATCAACAGTCGGGGCCCAAGAGAACAAAAATTGGCAGTGCTCTCTCTGGGCGGGTAGATGGTGCTCTCACTCTCCTTATCACTTTCACATTGCAATGTCCGCTGGCTCAGGCATCTACTGATTGGTCCATTCAGAGCTGGGAATCCTGCGCTTTCCTCTGAGTGTGTTGGCTCCCCAGTGACAGTGTATCAACGGTAGTTCAAAAAGAGGTGGTGGCTGAATCACATGCAACAGAGGAGGCTTGTGCTTGTCTTCACCCTCCTAGAGTCAGGGACAGTGCAAAGTGATGGGGAGAGTCCTAATAGATGGAATGGGCTAATTGGCTACTACTACATTGGGAATCTATATAAAAAAAGACTGAAGGTGGTCCATTATACTTAATTAATAGGGGGAGTCAGAAAAGAGTATTTCTCATCTCCAGGGTATAAATCTTCATAGTAGCTACATTATGTGAGATGGCTCCGCCTTTTTGTTGGTATTACCGCAATTCAAGCGAAAACAAACAACGTCTAACCTGTTAAATATGAAAAGATTTAACACCAGGAAGCAGAATTCACTTATTAAATTACACAGAGATGAGACATAATTGGTAGTCACTTAAAAGTAGATAGGCTAATTATTAGCCAAGCAGCTTAACTTTTTCTGGCCCAAAATGAGGGACGCATCATGAACGTAGCGTGGATGTGCCCAGACATTCTCAAAACCCAATCTAAATCTTAATTAAATTTTGCTGGAAGAAAGTGCAAAGACGAGCTTTAATCCATTTACAAGAGGCTGGTGAAGGGTTATTAGCGGACGCTAATTCGTTAAGCAGAACTTTACGTGGGCCTCATCTATAATGTGCGGGAAGGGGGTTGTGAGGGCTGTACAAAGAGCATAAGACCCTCAGAAAAAGCTACTGACTCATGAAGAAAAGCACACTCTGAATGGGTGTGTTAAGGACACTAATGTGTTTTCCCATTACGTTTGTATTTTCATTAACGTGACTGTCCTATTCTTGCCTTGGCTTGGCTTTTGAGTTCCGATGATCCTCTAACAAACACCTTAACCAGGTAAGCTTGCTTTCGGCCTCAACAAAACCTCGGCAGGGGTCAAGTTCTCCAATATAACCCCGCTAATGACAGTGTACAGTCCAAAGCTACAGCTCCGGCTTCAAAGACGTCGAGAGGAAGAATAGGAGCTGTTTTTTTCACCATAAGCAATGTCCAAACAGCATGCCAGCTTGGCGCGAAACAGATATATGCAGAGAAATGCACAACAAAGCCCACGGCTTTTAAGCTAGCAATTGAGTTTCCTAATACTGCTCCAGATGAGAAAAGGTGCCATTCATGATGCTTACTACTAAGAAAAAAAAGAATGACGAGAGGGGTAAAAAAAGTTGAGGGCACATCCTTGACTAAATCCTCTTTTGAAGCATAATCCAGCTCACACTCTGTCTCTAAGCACTGGAGTGTGTTCCATCTGATCTCATCCCAGAAGCTCATTCAGCAGCCAGCTCGCAGACTTGATTATGTTCCTGTTGTGGCAGACCTATTCACCCCTTTGAGCCTTTCCTACACACCTGGGATAAAAAAGGAGGGATTTAAACAAGCCTGAATGGCTTAACCAGGTGTTGAAACAAATAATGGTTTAACATTGTAATTAAAATGGCATGAATAGTGCCATTGGTCCTGGTTAAAGGTCCCCTCGTTTGAATGACTTTTGGTATGCAAAGGGAAACGATGCTGAATGGTCCCTTTTTTCTCCTCCGCCGTCGTAAAGGAAAATATACTACTAATGGTGAATTAGGCCCATTAACTGTACAGCAGTATAATAGAGCTTTCAAGTAGCCTGTGCACTGTCACTATTTTGTTACATTGGAAATTAGCAGAAAAAAAAAACACCATCTGAAGTGTGCAGTGACAGAAAAGGACGGACTTAATTAAATTCCATTTAACACTTCGTTTATTTGTTCTTGTTTATTATTTATTCTCCTTCTGCGCAAAGACTTGAATCCACATCATTAAAAATGATCTTGAATTGCAAACGAGTTAATTAATCAATCTAGGAAGTGTCGAGCAACATTGATCCCTGACCTTAGGTTCTAATATACCACATTAGGACTCTAATGGATAGACAGATGCACAGATGCACACCCAGCTTGTCCCTGTACTGTAAACATGAACCTATGGGCACCATGTCTAATGCCAGGTGTAGGGTAGAGCGGTATAATGCCCCCCATCACTGAGGAACTGTATTCTCTGCTCCATCCATCCAAATAGTGCTGCTGTGCCGATACTTATTCCAAATGGCGTATATCATTTAGCACTTGCACTAAAATGAAAATTCATAGGTCAAGGCAGCTTGGTTCCTCCACACGGCCCCGTTTCTCAGCTGTGTTTAACAAGTCATTAGAGGAAGTGATGAGCTGCGCGTGGAGAAGTTTCCAAACAGAAGAAGGGAAACTTCCTCCAGGCTCTTCGTTCTTGCTGAGTGCCCCACAGCCCCCCGCGGAGAGGGTCCTAATCTCCACGCATCCAGCAATAAGTGAACGAGAGTGGGAGAAAAAAACGCTGATTGCATGTGATTGGCAGGCCACGCGGTTACCAGAGTAACTCCATTTTAGGAAATCTAATTCATCATCAAAATAAGGCAGGTCCATTAAGGCAAGGGGAAGACAAACCATCACGGCCTGGTGGATCAATGCCGTTCGATTGGTGAGGCCTCCACACTAACTGCATGAACACAATATGCCCTCATGAACGCACAAAATGCAAAACAAAACATCAGTGGTGCTAATTTTGGCTATGAAATGAATTTGAAATTCCATTGCTGCATAATATGGGACACCTGCTCACTCATTATTTTTGCCAAAATTTAGGGTTAAAGGGAGTTTATCCAGGTTTTGTTGGAGTAACAGTCTCTACTGTCAGGAGAAGGCTTTCTATTACATTTTGGAGCATTCCGATGAGGATTTGATTGCATTCCGTGATGGTCACCACCCCATCTCATCCCCAACCCATCCCAAAATCCTGAATGGAGCAGTGAACACAGTTCTGTGCTGGGAGGCTTTGTACAGCTCTAGTCCACATGGCATTAGACATGGCGCCAACAGGTTCCTGTATACCCGCTCCAGAGAGTCCTATTCTATGTGCAGTACTTCTCTACAGGGACTAGACAAGCTGTGTCATCAATGGTTGCAACTTAGCTTAATGCATTCATTAGAAGGGATGTCCACAAACATTTGGACATATTGTGTATAACTTGGAAACGTTTGTGTTTACCAGGCATTGCAGTTATGTGCTATTGTACATTGAAGAAGTTAGAACATAGTGTGCCATTATTCATACAAAGTATCCACAGCTCTACGGATAATAAAGATAAACCGTCATTGCATTTTCAGAGAGGCTAATCAGTCTCAAGCTTGCACAAACAACTGCATTCTTTTCACACTAAAGCTCAGGTTGCTTCTCATCTTAAAAAGGTCAGCCATGGCACAATGAAATAAAGTTATGGTTGTACACCAAATGATTTCTCCCTTCTAGGTCTTATTAACCTTTGGTAGGTATTTCTCATTTACTACCTTGAAGATGTGCTTTATGAGGTTGTGGGAAGTTTACAAGAAAAAACTTGTCTATTAACATATAGTGCAGTTTGGGAGTAATTGGGACATTGATAGATTTGTTGTTTTGGTCATTTCACACTGCTTTGAAATAAGTTTAAAGTTTAAAGAGTATTAAGACAAGTGCTTATATAGGGAATGCGATTTTAAGCTATTTTAAGCCATAAGATCTATAACTCATAAAATAACATTCTGATCTTGAGGCTTAAGTCATTGTATACAGAGTCATATAAGAATATTATGACCACCCCTGGTTTGGAATGGGATGTTACAGATGCCATGTGACAGGGTTTGCTGTATGTATAAATATGTGAGCACACCAGTCAGTTGTAGCAGAGTGTAAAACCATCATCATGGGCAAAGGAAGTGATGTGACTAATACAAAAGGGCATGATAATAAGATACCAGGTGAAACATGGTGGTGGCACCATCTCAGAAACTTTCTGGGATGGTATAGAGCCACCATACTGAGTTCACATACATTTAGTGCCTCCCAATGGCAAAACAGTGGTATCCCACAGGGCACTGATATCCTAGAAAGAAAACAAAACATACCTCGGAAAATTTTAAAGGGTATACTTTTCAAATATATATAAATTGAATATATTTTTTAATCTTGTGAGAGGAGCTTAAATAAGCAGATACACATCTGTGAGAGTGACAGCTGTGCATATTTACATTAAAGATGTGCTCTGTCATTAATATGATAATGACATGGTAATTCTGGACATTCTTTTGCTGGATTCCAGCAGCCAGGAATTTGTGGAATGTGGATTCAACAAAGATCTCCCACCGGAGGTGATCCTAAATAAAAGACTTATCAGTTGATTGTTCATACCTATCTCATGAATATTCAATGTAGGGTTAGTGGCTGAGGAAAACAGAGTGTCACCTCACATTAGTTAAGCTTTAGAAATAAAACCACATACAATGTCTGAAAACTGTAATGAGCAGTGTGTAGCCAACACCTCTGTTTATTCAGTTCTGAGCTCAAAAGTGTTTTTTCACAATATATCAGCACATCTGAAAACATGTTTTTGGAAAATCTAAGTTTAGAGCAGATTTAATTAGAATATAGACTTATGACACTCTTACTGTTCTGACACTGTTGTTGCTGAGTTTGTGCTGAACTAAAGCCTGTGTAACACTTTGGGAAAAAATAATTTTAGATGGGTGTATACCCAGAAATACCCTCAGACTCCAGGGGGTTAAGGACAGTTTGAGTGATGCTGTAGAAGAACCATCTTTGGTTCCCTAAAGAACCATGTTTGAAAAGACACTTGTGAGTGTGAAGGACCTTTATAAAGTCCTCCACATAATGTATAGTTAATATTTATTCAAACAAGAATCATTACACATTATAGAGAAGAGGAAACGGATATTGCTCAAATGTTGCTCTTTTATGACTCAGGAATTATTCTTAGAAAAATTTGTATGAGACAAAAAAGAGACATGAGATTCTTGACTTGACTTCTGGCCTTGACTAACATTATAATAGTTATTCACAGCATCAAATCAGAGAATGATGAGCAAATGTAAGAATGTGAGACTTTACTCAGATCTCCAGATCTCATGTATGTTTCCTTCTGATCTCTAGGAGAAAATGCTGAGATGTTAATGAGATTTGCTGTTCTTGGTTTCTGTATATTAAACATTTCTTATGGCAGTGAAAATTGCTTTTCAATGGCAGTGAACAAAGACCTTAACCTGGCATATCTTTATCTTTACAGTGTCAGTGTGAGGAATATAAGCATGTGTGTGCGTGCATGAGTGTACACACATCTCTGAGTGTGTGTATGGGTGTGTGTAGGCTCAGGGACATCAGTGCTGCGTAGCGTGCAGTGTGTGGCAGTGGTCAGCGGGGGACTGGGCACACATGTGGTCTTCCCATCAGCAGCAGTGGAGGGATGAGACAGAGAGACAGCACCACAGCACACTCCGAACTTCCTCACCGTAATTCAAGTTGAGAAAGGTTACGGTTTGACGCTGAGCCGAGGAGAAAGCCCTTTCTGCCGGGCACAGACCAGGAAGGGCCAACTAGTCAGAGCTGCTAAACGCTCAAGCCTCCGAAAAGACTGGTAAACAGGGAGGACATGGTTGCACCACAGATGCAGACACAATTAGGATGGGGTGCGGTGAGGTTAGGCATTAGGGCCAATAGTGATACAAGTCACTTTAATCCCAGTCTTTTGTTTTTCTTATCTTTCCACTGTCAAGAAAGCTTTGTAGCTCATCGCTAAATGTGTCTTGAAAGAGTGCAGGAGTATGGGTCAGCCGACAAATGCGTGCACTAGAAAAGAGCTTTGCATCTCCATTTTATTGTCAACATTCATAACATAACATAGGTAAGGATGAGGCAGCTTGAGGACAGTGATTTAACAGGAACAGCGAACCTAATTAGTTCAATTTTTTGCACAGATGTCATGCCAGTGTGGCTTTAAAAGTTTTGTTTTTGTCATGTTCCACCAACATATCTTAAAAAATTAACTCTCTTTTAAATATAATTTTTTATTTGGATGATAATTCTTAATAAAATAAGTGACAAGACTTTTTATAAGTTTTACAGGGTAAATTCCTGTAATTTTGAGAGAAATTTCTAAGAACTTTCAATGTAACTTGAACTTATAAATCAGTACATATAACATACTTACCAGCTCTTACTGGTGCATAACTGTAGATACATAATGGATGTAATTAAAAAAAGGTACAAAGCCAGAGAAACAACTAGAAACAAAGCCAGAGAAACAATGAGAAACAAAGCCAGAGAAACAACTAGAAACAAAGTCAGAGAAATAAAGAGAAAAAAAGCCAGAGAAACAATAAGAAACAAAACCAGAGAAACAACTAGAAAAAAAGCCAGAGAAACAACTAGAAACAAAGTCTGAGAAATAACGAGAAAAAAAGCCAGAGAAACAACGAAAAACAAAGCCAGAGGAACAACTACAAACAAAGCCAGAGAAACAATAAGAAACAAAGCCAGAGAAACAAGAAACAAAGACAAAAAAAACAATGAAAAACAAACCCAGAGAAACAATGAGATACAAATCCAGAGAAACAACTAGAAACAAAGCCAGATAAATAATAAGAATCAAAGCCATAGAAACAATGAGAAGCAAAGTCAGAGAAACAATAAGAAACAAAGAGATAAGATAAGATAAGATAAGTACTTTATTAATCCCTTGCGGGAAATTCAGGTCCCAGCACTGCTGGCAGGGCAGCCACTTGTGCGGCGCCAACCTTAATAATTTTTTTTTTTTTTTTTTTTTTTTTTTTTTAAAGATAAGATAAACAAAGATAATTTTGATAATAAGAATCAAAGCCATAGAAACAATGAGAAGCAAAGCCAGAGAAACAATGAGAAACAAAGCTAGAGAAACAATGAGAAACAAAGCCAGAGAAATAACTACAATCAAAGCCAGAGAAACAATGAGAAACAAAGCCAGAGAAACAACTAGAAACAAAGCCAGAGAAACAATAAGAAACAAAGCCAGAGAAACAACGAGAAACAAAGCCAGAGAAACAATGAGAAACAAAGCCAGAGAAACAACGAGAAACAAAGTCAGAGAAACAAGGAGAAACAAAGCCAGAGAAACAATGAGAAACAAAGCCAGACAAACAATGAGAAACAAAGCCAGAGAAACAA
>BRDA01036654.1:0-14489 GCA_036984385.1 Crenuchus spilurus | reverse complement strand
ATTAATCACTAGAATAGGAGATATTAGTCCATAAACAACCTCAATAAACACTATTAATCACTAGAACAGGAGATATTAGTCCATTAACAACCTCAGTAAACACTGTTAGGATACTAGATGTGTAAGCATTTTTTCAGTAGAGTAAAAGTGTTTTTTAAAAAGCAAATTACTTGTTCAAAAATAGTGAAATAAGTGCTTTAGCACTAATGCTAGTTGAAAGCACATATCCACCATATTCCTACATTCCATGATGCCTTACATAAAAATATCTAAAATATGCTATAATTAAGTGAATGGCAATCATTTGTGTGGAGTCAAAGGGTTGCAAGTGATCGTAGTGATCAGCTGCTTTTAAAGGACTTGGAGAGATTTCATATTATGAATGGAAATTTGTTCTAGTTCTGCAATGCTCATTAATTTCTTATCTCAGCCAGTCACAGCCTGCCACCTTTCCTTAAAAAATAAGACTCTTACATCCTGGGTTGCTGATGTTCCTCCCCACCATCACCAGCTTGGCCCTGGTCTGATTGCCAGAGGGGGCACGCTCTACCACTGCTGTGTGATGGGGCCTATACCAAGGATTTTAATTTTAAGCCCTGTTATCACTCAGATTGACTGTCATTGGATTTACACATCCCTGCTAGGAATAAAATACATTTTTTCCTTCACTCTTCATCACAGAACTGCTTCTTAACCCTCTGGAGTTGGCTCTCTCGCCCGCGGCATATTAATGAAATTATAAAACTCTGTGAGATTGTATCTTAGAAACAAAACTAAACATACCCCAAAAACCTTAAAGGGTCTACTTTTCAAATATATATAGTAATATATAGTAATATATATATAGTAATAATATATATCGAAATATATTGTTAGATATTTGTGAGAGGAGCTTAAATAAGCAGAGACACATTTTTCAGAGCGAGACAGACAGCTGCACATTTTTTCAGTGAAATTACGTAATTTGTCATTCATATTCATAATGTCATTGTAATTCCAGACATTCTATTGGTTGGATTATCGACCTCTCATCTGAGTGTACACAACTATCTCATGAATATTCAATAAAGACTTATTAGCTGAGGAAAACAGAGTGTCGCCTCACATTAGTTAAGCTTTAGAAATAAAACCACATACAATGTGTAAAAACTGTAATGAGCAGTGTGTAGCCAACACCTCTGTTTATTCAGTTCTGAGCTCAAAAGTCTTGGCTAGAAATGTTTAGAGTGTTTTTTTCTGTAATTCCCCTAAAACAATCTTTATTTTCAGGTCATTTGAGAGTTGTTTTGAGGCTCCCATGTTGCCACTCTTCAGAGAAGATGCAAAGAGGAGAAAAACTTGCAATTGGCCACCTTAAACTTTTCTCTTAATTGGATTCACCTCTGTATGTAGGTCAAAGGTCAGTGAGCTTACAAAACAAATTTTGTGTTCCAATAATTAGTGCTAAAGGTATTCAAATCAATAAAATGACAAGACAATGACATGATTATTATAACCATCATGCTGTATAACAGTTATACTGCTAAGAAAAGAACATTTGTCTGAAAGCAATAAATTAATATTAAATTATAATAATTACCCCCCCCCCAAAGACAAAACACACACAGCACTGGAGCTACAAGACTTATGTACCCTAAACTCTGGTTCTTCAGGAATAAAATAGTTATATATAGAACCTTGAACACTAACAGAACCTAAAGGGCTCTTTACATGATGAAAGGGTTCTTCAAATTGATGATGAATGTGTTGGGGATGTTTCTAAACAGAACCTTTTTGAAAATGGTTCTATATAGCACCCTAAAAGGGTTCTGCTGTAGTTACGATGTCAACCTTGTAATAATGGAGGAACCCTTTTTGGTGCTACAAAGAACCATTTTCAAAAGGCTTCTATGTAGAACAGCACTTTCCTCATCAATCTGAAGAACCCTTTCAGCATCACTTTGGGATCTTTGAGTGTTCATGGTTCTATATACACTCTGGAAAAAGATTCAAGGTTTGTTCGGAAATGTTTCTATATAGCATCAAAAAAGGGTCTTCTGTTATTAGAAGCTTGACATCATATAGAACCCGTTTCAAAAATTTGTGAATAGAACCATATATAGCACATTTCTCATCAATCTGAAGAACCCTTTCAGCATCACTTTGGGTTCTTTGAGTGTTTATGGTTCTATATCCACTCTGGAAAGAGATGGTTCTTCAAGGGTTCTTATGTAAAGAAAATGACTCTATATAGCACCAAAAAGGGTTTCATTATTACAAGCTTCACATCGCAGCAGAACCCTTTTTTTTGGGGGGGGCTATATAGAACCCTTTTCAAAAAATTTATTTATCCTCATTCTCAAGAACTCTTTCACGTTCTTTGAGTTTTCATGGTTGTGCGTAGAACCATTTTCCTTACTAAATAACCCTTGAAGAACCATCCCTAGTAAGAGGGTATACAGAACCACAAACAAAAGTTCTTCAGACTGATGAGGAATGTGCTGCAGGTGGTTTTATACAGAAGCTTTTTGAAAATGGTTCTTTATAGCAGGGTGCGATGCTTTTTGGTGCAATAGAGGACCATTTTCTTAAGCACCAGGGTACTTAAAGGGTTCTTTACAGCACAGTTATGTCACTCATGTAAGGCAATCTTAGCAAGAACACTAACAGTACAGACATCAAGTCAGGCGTTTTACAAAACCAACATCCACTTTTATTTTGCAGATAGAAAGGGAACATTTTATACAAACTGTAAACTAGGTTCTGTAGTAAATTTGTTGGGTTTACCTTGAACGCTCTTCAAACAACAGCAGCACACATTTGAACCTCGACAGTGCCATCACTGCATGTTACAAACCAACATTAAAAACAGCACATTTATTTGTTTTGCTCTACTCACATTTAAGGATCTTAAAGATAAAAAGCACTTGTGTTCACATCTACATTTGAACATTTTACAATACGTTTTCTTCCACTTATGTTACATTTAGGGCTTAGCGGTGGCGCTCGCTTGCTTTGTTGAGTCGTTGACAAAAATGGTTGCATTAGAATAAGCGTCGAAACAGAACCGAACCTCCCGGTTCACAGCGAACGCTGGCAGTAGACGTGTGACTGATAAAGCATTTTAAAGAAAATACTTGGTGCCAGTGTGGGGGAAATAAAAATAATAAAAAAAACATCCTCCCACTTAGATTCTGTGCTGCTGCCAATGCAACCACTTGTATCTGCGGAAGAGAAGGCGTTCGCTAGGACATGAATGGGGTTCTGGTTTGTAAACACCTGCAAAACAGCTTAAAGCTACCGTCTTTGGCAAGAAACGAAAAAAAAAAAAATAATCCTCACCTAATTAATGGGTGTAAAGTGTGGTCCTCAGAGTCTTGATTAGGATACCTCATGATTAGCCGAATTGACAGCACCTGGGACTGTTTCAAATGCCAGCCTGGTTCGTTTAAATGCAAATCTGACCGTTTGAAAGAAAGAGGCAGACCTTGGTTAACTGAATGCCACACAAGGAAGGAATATTTTTTAAAAATCATGGACTGTGCTGGTCTTTAAAAACAGGGCGGCTGCTGTTCTTCCAAATATAATATATCAGCAGTTAAATGTTTGTAAGAGACTTCAGGGTGAACGGGGTTCTGGGAAATAAGCAAAAATCTCAAAATCTTTGAGTAAACTGGGGGATGGTTGTCAGTAGGAAAGTAAACAAATGCACAAGTAGAGCCTTTTGGAAAATTCCCCGCGGCAAACAATGTCCAGTTTTGGGGGAAAAAAAAAATGTTGACTTCTGCGACTGCCCTCCGCCACACCACCCCCAACGCCACCCACTCTGTCACTGCATGACACTCGGTTTAACCCAAAAATGATGCTCAGCAGTCTTTTCCCACTCTGGCTGGATGAGAGGGGAAAAAAAGAGAGATAGCGGCAGCAGGGGAGAGACAGATACGCGACATCTCTTTAAGCTTTAACATTTTGGCACAGGACGTGGAAGGCGAAATCTGATGGATGCCTGGGTCTTATATAAATCTTGTTTTGCTATTGGAAAAGCGTTCCGAAATTTGGGGCTGTCTAGAAGAGGGAGCGGATGCACTCGTTCTGACCTTGCACACAGAAACCTGCTCTCAGGGATGCGTCCCAAGCCTCACTGTAACACGCACCTGGCATGAACGTGTTCACAGGGAACATATGATTGTGCTCAGCACATGTGTTTGCTTTCCACAAATCCATGTTCGTGGGCAGATCTCGCTGCTTTTGTAGGGCCTGGAATTAACTTAGATCTAGGCCGCTTGCATAACCAGACAACACGGCTCGACAAACGATTAGAAGCAATAAGGCGTCAGCAGCCGACTGTACCTCAGTGTGTCTCTGTTTACGTCTACTCATGAGGCATCTCTAGACCTGTTTTTAGGTAAACAGGCTGTTTGTCTGCCGTCTGAGGCTTCTACCGCACCGCTGCCTGATCATCCAGGTCTAATTTAGTGCCTTTAATTCAACAAATGGCTCGTTAGAAGTCACGTACAGGTGTAGGAATGCAGAAAGCACAGGAAACAAGGGTTCAAACCAAGATCAGAGTGAATGCTGACTTGACTATACACTGCCTTTCACTCACTCAGGAGGATATCATCTTAAATGTTCAATTTGGGCGGTTTCCCAGAGGCTGCATTCCACAACATACATCAATTACATATATTTCAGTCATGTTTCCCTCGAACCAAGGCCACCATTCTTGAACAAGGTATTGGCAAAGATCAATAGAGATCCAAAATATCCCAAATTTAGGACAATGACAGTGTCTTGTTTTGTCCAGCTGGTTAACTCAACCCATAGTGAGGATTTTTCACATTGATGAGGAAAGTGCACAGTAAATCCACCAGTGCTAAATCAACACTATTAGAGTTAAATTAACACTATTAGAGTTAAATTAACACTGAGGGTGTCAAAATGTAACACTCTCAGTGTTAATTTAACTCTAAGAGTGTTGATTTAACACTGGCAGATTTACTGTGTGAAGTAGATGGTTCTATACAGAACCATTGTGAAAATGGTTCTATACAGTCCCTAAAAGGGTTCTTCTGCCACGATGTCAAGCTTAAAATAACAGAGGAACCCCTTTTTGGTGTTATATAGAACCATTTTCAGAAGGTTTGTAAATATGAACCATCACAGCACATTCCTCATCAATCTGAAGAACCCAGAGGGTTCTTTTTGAGTGTTCATGGTTCTATACAGAACCATTTTCTTTACTCAAGAGCCATCTCTGTAGATGCTCACAGGTATGTACGCAATTGGATGGCCACAATGAATCTGTGGGGAACAGCAGCAATGCACATCATGATTTATAGCAAACTTGAGCGAGCATGTCTGTCCTCTTCAGCGAAGGCCCCCTCTGTGTTTTGGCGCTTTATCGCGGCAGGCTTTCCTTCACAGGAGGTGTGGAATGATAATTCAGTTAGCTGTCTTTGATTCAATTTAAGAACTTACATTTGTGAGCCTAATCTCATTTCTCACAAACAGCTTGCGCTGGGTTTCGTCAGGGAAGATGGAATGTGAAGAATGCAAAGTTCTTGAGATAAGGATGCTGAGCCGGGGCCTTTTACGCAACCCGAAATGCATGAGACCTGGTCCCAGATTCGCCGTCTTACTCCGAGATGCTTGATAAATACAAGCGAATGACTTTTAAAGCTGAAGTGAAGTCTACACCAAGCGTACCTGATACATCAGTTGATAAACTCAAATTGCACAGACTCTTCGTTACATCAGGCTCACGTCATAGCAACGCACAGAAAGGAGTAGCCGAGAGATGCTACCGCTCTCCTTGAAGAACTCGAGCATCAAATTAGCACAACTAGCAGCATATGGAGCTGTCAACTGAGCCAACTCTGATAAACAGTGAAAAATAAAAACAACACTATATACACGTTTCCGTTGACAGTAAGATGCAGCCAATATCTCTACGTGTGAGCAGTACATACATCTGTAAAGAACTCACTAACAAGAATATATTACTAACTGTCCATATTTCAACAGATTAAATAACGTTCCTGCCACAACCGAACGTGCATGCATATGTAAACACACCTCAAATGCAAAATGTGTGTACATACAGATGCGTAGGCTTATTCAAGTTATTTAATGTGTAACTAACCTGTCAACTTCATCAACAAATGCTGTATTTTGCAGATAGTTATCCAGGTAAAGTGCCTTCAATTTGAACATTCTTTTGATCTTCACAATAAATATTTAGTCAAGATGTCGTTTTAAGGTTTTCAGTGAAACTCAGTCTGTTTAATCCCAACCCAGGGTTCTCCGCAGGTGTCCCCCACACCATCCTAACCCCCGTAAACTTAAGCTCAGCAAGGTATGGATTTGTGCTGTCCGTTCTGCGTGATGGGGTTAATCTTTTCCAGGGAAATGTCCGCATCGCTGTCCAGGTTCCCCGACATGGACGGCGAGAGCTTGTCCAAGGTCTTAATCCCAGAGTCCTCTTCCTTCTTCGGCGCTTCCTCATCCTGGCACAGAATGCTGTGAGGGATCACGTAATTGCTGTTGTTGCCCTCTTTGGGGATGTGGCCCTTGGGCTGATACTGCGAGGCGGGCTCCGAGGCTCCGTTGTTGTTGATGCTCACAATCTCAATGGAGTTGCTGCCAGGGCAGAGCCGGTTGCAGCCTAACAGGATGGAGAATGCTTTACGGAAGTCCGCATTGAAGGCATAGATGATGGGGTTGAGCGAGGAGTTGGCCCAGCCGAACCAGACGAAGACGTCGAAGGTGGTGGGGCTGATGCACAGGAAGTCCGTGCTCTCGTTAGGCTCGCAGAAGGGCACCATGCAGTTGAGGATGAAGAAGGGTAGCCAGCAGCACACAAACACACCCATGATGACCGAGAGCGTCTTGAGGACTTTGGTTTCGCGCTTGAAGGACATCTTGAAAGAGCTCTCGGAATCCATGCCACCACTGTTGCCCATGCTGCTGTGGCGGTTCTTGGCACTTTCGGCCGCTCGCTCCAGGGCGGAGATCCTGCGGATCTGCTTCTGGGCGATACGGTAAATGCGGGTGTAGGTGACAAGCATGATGGCTACGGGAATGTAGAAGCTGATCAGGGAGGAGGAGATGGCATACGTCCGGTTAAGGCTGGCGTCGCAGTTGTCTGGAACCTCGTCGTAGGTGCCGTTCAGCTCCGAGTAGCTGGTGCTTTGAGCCTTGTGCCAGTTTAACTGCACGGGGATGAAGGAGATGAGCACGGACAGCGTCCATGCCACGCTGATCATGATGAACGCCACCTTCGGCGTCATCTTGCGCTCGTAGCGGAACGGGCTAGAGATGGCCCAGTACCTGTCGACGCTGATGACGCACAGGTTCAATATGGAGGCGGTGGAGCACATGATGTCAAAGGCCACCCAGACGTTACAGAAGTCTCCAAAGGGCCAGAACCCCATGATCTCAGTGGCTGCTTTCCATGGCATCACCAAGATGGCCACCAGGAGGTCAGAAATGGCCAGCGAGATCACAAAAAAGTTAGTGACTTTGGAGCGCAGGTGGCGAAACTTGGTGACAGCAGCGCAGACCAAGGTGTTCCCCAGCAGAGTGGTCAAGATGAGGAGCGAAAGGAAGCAGCCGGTCAAGACGCGCTTGGACGAGCCACGCTGCGGTAAGTTGCTGTCGAGGACCGTGGAATAGTTCACATCCATGGCTGTTTCATCGAGTAGCAGCAGCAGTCACCCCATAATTCCAGTACTCCAAAGTGTTCGGGATCACACAGGAATCGGAGCGGCGGCGTGCGGCTGATCTGGATGGTCTGTCACCGTCATTTTGCAAGAAACTACACATCATTATCTAAACATTACCAAACTGGTGTCCCATGTGCAGATCTCCCAAAACATTCGCAATGCGCATGACGTAACCATTCAAATGAGCTAAGAAAACAAACTTAAGATGAACTTACAAATTCATTCATTGGCTTCTGTCAATGAAGAGTTTTCTTTTGCGTTTTTTTTTTTTGCTGCTTTCAGCTGCTGATGGTTTCTCCTCCAAACGCAGGCGAGTGTGATCATTAGCCTTATATATGAGCTTATCGATACAGGCTATTGATTGTATTTGCGCTGCGTTGGTCTGATTCGTCCTCGTCAATGACAGTCCGAGCGCGTCTGGCTCGCTTTGTCCAAACCACAGGCAGGACGGGACGTTGAAGCGTCTAGAGGACAACAGACGTTTGCCATGTCCGCTCTAGTCTAGTCCATAGTGGTTGGTATATACTTACAAAGCCAGCCAGGCTCGCGCTCCAGATGTTGTTTGGAGCGGTGAGAAAGAAAAACGCGCTTCTTGTATCCCGGCCGAGTTCGGATTAGTCAGTGATAGCGCGCGCGCGTTCCCGCTCACATCACCCGAAACGCTCCCGGAGCGTCGCGCGCGCGCGTCCGGGCGCATCCAGAGCGCGCTGCGCTCTCTTCATTCCCGCACCGCAGCACGGCCGTCTGCGGCTGAAGTCACGCGTCCTTGTGCGCGTCCGTGCGCCTTCAGCACCGGCGCAGCGTCGCTCGCAGCGGGCAGCGGTCCGGTGACTCTCGCCTATCTCTCCTCGCCCCTCCTAAGTTTCCCTGGCACATGATTCAAGTTGGGAAGCAGCCCCCTCGCCCCTCATCCTCCCAGACGGCGCTGACGCGTCTTAAGTGCTTTGAGTGAGGAGGAGGAGGAGGAGGATGATGATGATGGTGATGATGGTCACTAAACAGGACAGTCATTTCAGCTCAGGTTCGGTCCAAATAACCACATTACACGTGGTTCCCATCTTTCAACTCTCCCTATTATTCGCCCTATATGTGTAATTATGGTCTGTAATCGCTCACCGGGGCAACATCGCAGCCGCGGTTACTGGAGCGAGACGTGCCGCGCGCATTTACATAAGAAACGGCTCAACGAGGCCACCTACCGGATTACATCATCACCGCCACGAGCCTGACAGCTTCATGAACGAATAGTCTCGAGCTTACAGAGTCAGATTCCCAAACCAGGCCCAGTCCGGTCCATTAATGTCCTGATGAGCTGCTGTGTGAAGTCATCAGGACGCAGCAGACTGTAAACAAGACTGTCAAGTCCAAAAGAACCGAACACAACAACAGTGACGCACTGTAAACACAGACTTCCGACTCAACACAACAGTTTACAAAAGGAGGGTTCTCTACGGGTTCTTTGGTAAAAGCACCACTTCTATGTAGAACCATGAACACTCAAAGAACCTGGGTTCTTTCCATGGTGAACAGGTTCTTCAGATTGATGAGGAAAGTGTTGTAGATGGTATAGAGAACCTTTCTGAAATTTGTTCTTCTGTTGTTACAGGCTGGAGATCATCACTACAGCAGAACCCGTTTGGGGGCTTTTTAGAAGCCTTTTCATAAACAGCACATTCCGTGTCAATTTGAAGAACCTTTTCACCATGGAAAGAACCCTTTAGGTTCTTTGAGTGCTCATGGTTCCATAGAGCAAATTTCTTTGCTAAAGAACCCTTTAAGATCCATCGTTTTAAAGACTAACAGTAAAATACACTCTTTAAAAAGGGACTGGCTGTATATAGAACCATAAACATTCAAAAGAACCCTCTGAATACCTGAAGGGTTCTTTTCAGCTCAGGAAAAGGGTATTATTATTATTATTATTATTATTATTATTATTATTATTATTATTATTATTATTATAAAATTTGTTTATATGAATTAACTCAATAAATCGAATTATTTGCTACACTCTTAAAAAAGATGGTTCTTCAAACTTTTTTAGGAAAGAAAATGGTTCTATATAGAACCATGAACACTCAAAGAACCCAAAGTATTGATTGCATGGTGAAAGGGTACTTATAGATGAGGAACATGCTGTAGATGGTTCTAAACAGAATCTTTTGAGAGCCCCCTAAAAGGCTCTAGTTATATAGAACCATTTTCAAAGGTTTTTTTGTACAGAACCATCTATATCACATTCCTCATTAATCTGAAGAACTCACCATGTAAACAACACTTTTGGTTCTTTGAGTGTTTATGGTTCTATATTGAACCATTTTCTTTGCTAAAGACGTTTGAAGAAGCATCTTTTTAAAGCATACATACAGACTATGCAACACATTTTTATATTTTTATTAAAAAGATTTATTTTCCATAAAATTTAGAAAAATACTTTTGGACAAAATTAGAACACCATATAGGGTTGTATAAAGAATCTTTTTCTTAGAGTTCTATGTGGTCCCAGAAAGAATTCCACTATTGTTACAAGCCAAAGAACCCTTGTGTGGTATTACATAGAACCCTTTTTTCTAAGAGTGCAGCGTAAATACATAAGTCAGCCAAAACACACATTTTTTTTAGACAAATACTGTAATGACTGTAACAGTGAAATCAGCCCAGATGATCATCTCTTTTCTGAATAAAGATGATTAAAATATTACATTTATACGATACAGTATTATACTCAGGTTCAAGTCCCCGTAGAGTTTCTATGTTCTTCCTGTGTCTGCTGGGGTCCTCTGGAGGTCTCTGGTTTCCTGACACAAAGGGTAACAGAACGCTATGCTGTATTTATTCTGAGAAGTACATTTTACTGTAAATACAGTGTGGATCTATTCACAGCAATGTGTTGTAAACAAAACAGTTAAATAGGAAATTTACAATTAAGAGAAAAGAAAAACGTAAAATCTTAAACATTATGTAGCAACCACAGCTGCCAGGATTTTACCATAAATGTAACAGATTTTTTGCATAAAGCAGGATATGCTAATTTCTGAGCAGACCAATCCTCGATGGGTCTCTGTGTTGCCTGGCCTGCGTGCTAAAGTAATTCATGTACAAGCAAGTGCAAAAACTCTTGGCAGCTAGAACGCCCACATATCCTTTTTGGATGAGGATGTGTGGGCATCCGGTTAGCCTGCAGAGGCTGTGGGAGCTAAAATGTGCCTGAAAACATGCAAAACTACAAAGATATAAGGATGGACTTTTATTCTCTTGTACATGTTCAGCCTGTTTTCCTCTCGGTCTCATGTGAATCACACATTAACACTCATTTCAATGCATTTTCATGTTTTAAGCACAGCTTGTAGCATTCGCAAAAGTTTGGGCACCCCTGTTACAATGCCAGGTTTTTGTGATTTAAAAAATCAGGACAAGATCAATAATTACATTTTTTGTTTTCAAGCACTTCAGGGTGCTTAATGCGGCCTCCACCAGGCTTCACTGTGGGTGTGGTGATCTTTTAGTGATGCAGTGTTGGCTTTGTGCCAAACATACCTTTTGAAATTTGGCCAAAACGTTCAAATTTGGTCTCATCAGACTATAATATCTTCTTTGTAAGAAAATGCTTCCACCGTGCCATCCTACACTCTTCAGAAAGATGGTTCTTTAAAGGTTCTTTAGTAAAGAAAATGAATCTATACAGAAGCATGAACACTCAAAGAACCGAAACTTCAGATTCAGATCTTCAGATTGAGGAGGAATGTGCTGTAGATGGTTCTATACAGAAGCTTTTTGAAAATGGTTCTAGATAGCACCAAAAAGGGGTCAACAAGCTTGACAAAGTAGAACCTTTTTTGATACTACTGTATATGGAACCATTTTCTAAAATGTTTCTGTATAGAACCACTTACAACACATTCCTCAGTCTGAAGAACCTCTCAACATGCAAATAACCTTTTGGGTTCTTTGAGGGTTCATGGTTCTAGAACTATTTTCTTTACTAAAGAACCATTGAAGAACCATTTAAGAGTGTCCACTCTTGGTAAAAAGGGTTCAATATACTGTAGTACCAAAAAAGGTTAGTTGGTTTGTAACAGTAGTGGAACTCTTTGGTACTATGGAACCTTTTTAAAAGGCTCTATATAGAACCCTATGAGAAACATTCTATGTAGGACCATATAAAACCTTTATGGTGCTATAAAGAACAATGTTTTGTTTTGTCGAAAAGTATTTAGCCATTTTTTAAATGTAATAGAAAATTATTTAAAATGTCAATTTTATTGCAGAAACTCAATTTATTGAGTTAATTAATCAATTAAAGCAATTTAAACAATTTAGCTTCACTCAGTATCTCAAAATGGAATTTCTCCATGCAGTAGTGAGGAGACTTGTTAAACATAATATTATTATGATTTTTTTTTTATTTTTATTTTTTTTATTATTTTATTAGTATTATTATTATTATTATTATTATTATTATTATTATTATTATTACTATTATTATTATTATTATTTTTTTTTTTTTTTTTTTTTTTTTTTATTATTTTTTATTATTATTATTATTATTATACACTGGAGAACATAAACAAACCAGATCATAAACCACCATGGTCAACTCCATACCTCAAATAATGCACATACAGAGAACCGTTTCCTGACCTGTGAAGAACCCTTTAGGCATTCACAAGGTTTGTTGAGTGTTCATGGTTCTACATAGAACCAGTCCCTTTACCCAAGAACCCTTGAAGACCCCCAATTTTTAAGAGTGTACCCCACATAAGTCAAGGTCACATTAAAGATGGAAAAACTTCTGAAATGATTCATCTTAGTCTCATCATCAAAACCTGGCATTTGGGCACCTGGCAGAGGTGCCCAAACAGTTGCATGGCACTGAACACTAAATGTCCAAATGTTTGTGGACACCCCTTCTAATGAAGCAATTCTGCTGGTTTAAGTTGCTCCTATGACTGTTTTGAACACGATTATGAACACAAATAAAAAAATTAATGTGGCGCTGTATTTGTGTATGAAGGTCCAACATAAACGATCAGTGATTGCACATTTTTCTCAGGATCTCCAGCAGAGACACACTTTGACACTTCCTCCCACCAAGCAGCATCATTTGCTAGCGAATGTGACCAGATGGCCAGGTGATGGGTACATCGTAGCTGGATAGAGAAGAAAGAATTGGCTTGTTTACAAGCATTCATCCAAACTTCAGCGGAACCTGGCACCACTTACCTGTCACTGGACATCACGTTACTTTGGCCAGTGTGCATAAAGCGCCTGGCAAAGGTTCCAATAGGAACAGTCAGAGAAATCTAACTGTTTAGATTCAACTTTTTGCAAAATATGACTGCACACAAGTGCTCTACATTTAACTCATCCATGCAGTGAAACACACACAGTAGTGCCCGGGGAGTAGTTGGGGGTTAGGTGCCATGACCTGCACGGGGATCAAACCGGCGACCTTCCAGTCACAACAGCAAATCTTTTTAATTGATTTTTAATTGACCAGACATTGATTTGCTGACACAGTCACGGCAGTAGTCTTAGCGTCTAGCATGACCTCAAAGTGAGCTGTAATTTGTTCCCTCGATCCAGGTGTCAAGCTACTTACAACTCAAGGTACAGTCAAGGTAAAGGACTGAGATTAAAGGAGGCTTGGTTTCCTCCATTGTGTTAAATCTTTGGGTAAAGCTGATGGAATAACGTCTGAAGGCCAGTGATATGGAAAACGTGCTAAAGCCTCTGTTAAGCTACAACAATAGAAAGTCTTTTTTCACCCAGCTGCATTTGGAGACTTTCCAAGAAACGCTGACTGACAGTGGAGGCTGGAGATGGGCAAACAGCTCAGGGCTAATGACATATTTAGGCAATTCAACACAGCACTCTCATATTGCTGTCGATGAGCACCCAAGAAAGACAAAACTGTGACAGGTAGACAGCCACCATTGTAGTGAAGGTGGGGTGAAAAATAACATCTTGACCTGTCTGATGGCCACTTTGTCATATACAATAAATAAGCAAACCAGCTGCTTTGACAAGCCTTTTTCTTTTTACTGCTTCACTCGCTGCCGTTCTCCATGTTAAACGCTCCCAGCGGACTGCGGAAAAGAATTCTAAAGCCTGGTCCTACATGCTCCAATCACAGGCAAAATGGACTAATAATTAGCTTGTGTTACCAGCCCCATGTCACATTATGCTAATACCTTTCACTTCTCATTAACAAGCCTTTCAATTCGCTACATTAACTGCATTAAAAATATTTTGTTTAAAACATTCTTCAGCATCAGCTGGTATTCATAAACTCTTCTTCTTGTGGCATTTAACAGAAACCTACAGCAGTGCTTGAAAGATTGTGAACCCTTTAGATTGTTCTGTATTTCTGCATGACCTAAAACATCATCAGATTTTGTCCTAAAAGTAGATAAAGAGAACCCAGTTAAACAAATGAGACGTAAATATTAGACTTACTCATTTATTTATTGAGGAAAATGATCCAATAAGACATATTTGTGAGAGTCAAAAGTATGTGAACCTCTATGATTAGCAGTTAATCTGAAGGTGAAATTAGAGTCAGGTGTTTTACATCAATGTGATGACAATCAGGTGTGAGTGGCACCTGTTTTATTTAAAGAACAGGGATCTATCAAAGTCTGCTCTTCACAACACATATTTGTGGAAGTGTATCAGACTGGAAAAGGTTACAAAACCATCTCTAAAGAGTTTGGACTCCACCAATCCACAGTCAGACAGATTGTGTACTAATGGAGGAAATTCAAGACCATTGTTACCTCCTCA
>BRDA01036641.1:0-12238 GCA_036984385.1 Crenuchus spilurus | reverse complement strand
TGGAGGGTAGAATTTACGTATAAATAAACTGACACATTTTATGATGTAGCCCAAAATTGAGCTTCCCCTCCTTGAAAGACCAGCATCCGCCACTGGTAACAATGGGTGTAAATTCTTCTGGGTGCCTGATACTGTATAATGAGAGTAGAAATACAACTTCTAAGAGTAGTGAATATTCTGAAAATATGCCTTGATGAAGAACTATAATCAGGTAAGATGTCGGGGAGACACTTGTCAGGTAACTGATTAAATAATTTGGCTAAACCTTGGTTGGAATACAGACTAGGGTAACTAGGATCATGACATTGTGCACAGATTTGTTGATAGGATCTTAAAATGATGGTGAATGAGAATAGCACAGACAGTAGATATCAGCATAGATAGTAATTACAAAGATTATGAATGAAATAAAGGATTGTGATAATGATTTATGATTATGAGCTTAACCCCTGCACCAAGAAGTTCTCTAATGGGTTCCACCATGGTGGCATGTTGAGGAACCTCAAAGTAGTTTTGAGTAAACATCAATGTTCAGAGTGTAGAAACATTTTTGAGTTTTAAGATCAAGGATAGAAGTCTCATTTTGTATCATTGCTTCTCCTGAGCAATCACAGAGCAACATTTGAGCAATAGATTTCTTGTATAGGTGGCATTATATATTTTGAAATCCAGAGTTTTGAAAAATAAGGTGGACTTAGTATTTTATAGCAACAATATAGATTTTAGATTTGAGATTTAATAGTGTTGTATGGAGGAAGGGCCAGGAGACAGAGGAACAGTCCATTATTGATATTTATTGAAAATAACACAGAACACAAAACAAAGACAGGACAAAGTGACTTAACTGAACTAACAAAAGGGCCTGACACGGACGGGCCTGACACAGTTCAACTCTACAGGCTAGACGACCGATCAGTACATCGCCCACTCTAACAGCAGCTAACCGCTGAGATCAGCTCCCATCATGAAAGCTAGAAGTGGGGATGTACTGACCGGAACCAACCACAAAAGGCTGAACATGACTCACCACTAAAGACCAAACAACATAAGACCAAGCATAAGACAAACACTGAAGGCTAAGCACAATCCAAGCCAAACCTGCACTCTCCTCATCAGCTACTATCACGAAGGCCAAGAGTGTTGGAGGGCTGAACTGGACAAAAGACTAAAGACTAAACAACATAGACCAAGTATAGGTGAAACACTGAAGGCTAGGGAACCTATCAGCACAACGTCCACTCTAACAGCAGCTCACTTCTAAGTTCAGCTCCTATCATGAAAGCTAGAAGTGGGAGTATGCTGACTTGAACCAACCACACGGACTGAACAGGATTTTAGACTAAAGACTGGACACCATCCAAGCCCAGCCTACACTCTCTAGCAGCAGCTGACTTCCCTCATTACATTACATTTAGTGGATGCTTTTATCCAAAGCGACTTACAATAGTGGGAAAGTACAGATGCGAAAAAAAAATAATACTAGAGTTGTACTAGTATTTACTAGTACTAGTATACTAGAATTAACATTTGGATATCGAGTGCTGAGTGCATATCAGTACTCATGGGGAGTATTTGGGATCACTAGAGCAGGTGCTCTTTGAAGAGCTCGGTTTTTAGGAGTTTCTTGAACCCAGTGAGGGACACCTCTGCTCTAGTGGTGGTAGACAGCTTGTTCCACCATCTGGGAACTACTGAGGAGAACAGTCTGGATTGCTTTGTGTGAATGTTAGGCAAAGCAAGGCGACGTTCAGTGGAGGAGCGCAACGACCGGGCAGGGACGTAAGCTTTTAAGAGCGAGTGTAGATAAGAGGGAGCCTGCTCTGTCATCACCTTATAGGCGATCGTGCAGGCTTTGTGTTTGATCCGGGCAGCAATCGGAAGCCAGTGTAGCTCAATGAGCAGTCGGGTGACATGTGCCCGTTTTGGATGGTTAAAAACCAGACGTGCTGCTGCATTCTGGACCATCTGTAGTGGTTTAATAGTGCATTAGCTACCATCACAAAGGCCAAGTGTGTATGAAGGCTGAAGGACTTTACTCAGACTGGACATGAACTAACTATAACCACCAGAAGTAACCAGACTAGACAAAGGGAACCAAACAGACAGTGACCCCACAAACAGTGAGGGCTTGAGGCCTGACTTCTGAAGGCCTGAGGGCTTGAGGCCTGATTTCTGAAGGCCTGAGGGCTTGCAGCCTGACTGCTGGAGGTCTGACAGCTGGAGGTCTGAGGACTTGAGGCTGGACTGCTTCCAGCAGGATTGTCCAGAAAGAGCAAACCATGCAGATACTGCTGCAACTGTAATTGGTGAGGTGAATGTCCCACACTCCGAAACCAGAGTGGCTTGCTTATGTAGCCAAGCCTGATAGCCACTGATCACGTTCAGGTGTGGGCAATTAGGCCAGTCGAGACCAGGGAGGTGGCGACCTCTTGTGGCCAACATTGGTCTCAGGAGCTGCAGCTGCTAACAAATAGTCTGTATTCACCAGCAAATGATCAATCTTATTCTTAAACAGCAAAACAGTACAGATACCACATCCATATGTCTTATGTCAGATGAAACAATAAATAAAGGGACTGTTATAATATCTCAAATAAACACAGGCTGTATTTAAAATACTTATGAGTTCAGTGAGACTCTGCTCTTATAGTTTCTTTAGTCTTCTGTCAGTCACAGGTGTTGGTGATATTTACCTTGAAATAGATAATCTTCATACCTCACCTGGCCATGTTGTCATTGTCCTGTCACATTAGTCATCATAAGCTTGATCTCTCATGCAAATCAGCAGATATACACGTCTCCATATGGAAATTGCTGCCTTTAAAATTCAACAAGTTTTATTCTGAAATGCACTTCTTGTTCCTACATTCAGGAACTGAAGGATGAGAGAGGCAGTAATTTACACTTTAAACATATTCTGACAATACAGAATATATTATAGATTGTATTAGGTAGCGGACCATGTATTGTTTTCCACATTGCTGAGGATATAAATGTGTTCATTTAAAAGAGTGGTTCATCATTTTTTAATCATCAGTTTGTAATTTTAGCATGATTATAGCCAACTTTACACACTGGAATTTATTGTTTGACTACAATACCAAATAGATACACTCAGCACTACGATACACTGTAAATATGTTACACACACATAACAGCAGATATAAGCAGACAGTGTGAGTGTAAACAACCAACAATAACTATACATTAATGGTTTAATACATCAAACATAACTAATATTGTTCTCTTGAAGACAGATGAGTAATGTAAGTAATCTAATTTGTATTAGGTCAGTAACTGTATTGTGATTGTATTAATTTTAACTGTAATACTTTAGTTACAGGAAAAAGAAATCACATTACTGTAATACTTTACTTTGCACTGAATTACTATTATGTTTACCTTCAAAATGTACTAACAATATTTTTAAAACTGAAAATGTATTTCTTCCTATAAAACAGCTCAAATGTGAACTGTGACACTGCTTTGTAGTCCCTGAACCACTTTATGCTCAACAGATGCTCCATATGGGAATCAGGTTTACTAGAGGCCCTATTCCATCCAGGCCACTAGGTGTCAGTGTAACAGCTGTTCAAGAAGAACCGCTAAATAAAATTGCTGATAGGTTTTTTTAATATCATGGAGTCACTGATCACACTAACATATTCAAATCCTGTGTCTAGTTTTAAACATCACAGCATAAACATTAAGTCCTGTTGACCATCACTGTCAATAGGTGTGTCTCTAAACTCTGTACTAGTGTTAGCCTGATGTTGGTAGATTAAGTAAAAACAGATATGATAATTTAAACTTGATATTAAAGTAACATTTCTTGGATATTGCATGTGGCACCTATTTAAAAAAATCTTAAACTGTTGTAGAAACATTCTCTCTAACATTGCTCTTTGTAGATGCCATTTTTTAAATCCTGCACCATTTTCAGGTGTATCTTAGCAACACAGACAGTGCTTTTCATAGGTTGTGACTACTGATGAGCATTCAGACCATTCACTCCCATTTCAGAGAGCCAGCTCTTATGGCTCCCAAAACGGCTCCCGGTTTTTTATTTTTTGCTGCCTAGCTTAAACTATTAATAAAATAATGTAAATTAATTAGTGACGTGTGATGAGGTTTACAACTGGTGAGGCAACCAAGACAAGACTTTTGAATGATGATTGAAAGACTTGGGATAACACATGATTACGCCAAATGAGGCAGCACTTTATGCCTGTAAGGCTGCCCACCTTTCTCTGCCTCTCCTCCTCATTCACGCTCTCTTGCGTTTCTCTCCATATCTTTGTTCTTCCTCATATTTTACTCTCTCATCTGCTTCTCTGCCTTTTACACACACACACGTTTCTTCACTGTCCTTCCCTATTGGTTCAGCCAGAGTCCCATTACCCCTGCACTACACTTCCCATCAACACATGTTCCTCATCCTCAGCCCTATAGCTAGTGCTCCACTCTTCACTTACAGATCCCAGAATCCTCTTCACTTGTTCATGTCGCCTCCTCCACTCTGTTCACCTGTTAGCCATTCTATCTCTAATTTCACTCTGTATTTAAGCTCTGTCTCAACTCTCCTTCACACATCATTGTTGTGCTTTTGCTCAAAACCACGTAGCCATCCTTCAGCCCCAGTTCTGGTCTGTCCTCTTTTTTCTCCTCTTGCAAGTCTCTATGCTATTCTGAAATACTGAGCTAATCTGAGATACTGAGCTAATCTGAGTTACAGTCATTGTCTGAGTAATCATTGTCAAATAAAGACTTGCTTATTTTTTACCTGCGTTCATCTTCGCCAATTCTTTTGGCCAGCATGACAATGCCTAGGTCACACTACACAATTTTAGTCCAGTTTTCTAGTCACCAACCAGTTTTTCGTGGATCACTCTGCTTGGAGGCAAGTTGGGGAAGACCCAGGGCTCACTCAGTCGTGTGGTGTGATCTCCTGAAAGATGCTCGCCGAGCCATCTCCGACCAGTTTCAGACACCCGGGAGATTTTTGACATGCTGAATATCTGAGATCCAGTCAGGTGACTGGGTCAACAGCACTAACTATGTACAACCAATGTGATCATGTAGAGAGAGAACCATGTGTCTGTTGATGCGATCTCTCTGTTATTGTTATTGTGACTAAACTGCAGAAATAATGTGATTGATTATATATATATATATATATATATATATATGATCAGTGTAATGGACAGATTAAATAAAGCTGATGACAGTATGTTTGTTAACAGTATGTTTGTTATTAATGTGTGCTCTCACTATGGTAATATTTGTGTAGGTCTCCTTTTTTTGACAAGTGAAAAACTAGAAAATAAAATAGGCAGTTCCGGTGATGGTGATCTGTTGTGATGGTGTATCTTTTTCCCTCCTTTAATATACACATTTTCTGGGTTCTGTTTTGTCCTAAAAATGGCAGCAGCATCAAATATAACTATCTGTACTGCCGGCTCATAGTCTGTGTGATGTACACCGGTTCATAGACAGCACGTGCTGTATTGCACACTCATATACAGTGCATTGGTTGTACTGTTCTGTTCTCGTGACAAAACGTGTTTTTGGAGAACAGCCATTAGTTTGCAATTAAAAATTATGTAGTTCATGACCCCGCATCGCTGACCAGTCGTGTACTGTGAAAGCCACAACTGAAAGACTCATGATTACAGCTCAACCAGTCCTGTAGTGTGAACGGCACAACAACCAACGACTTAAAAAAAAAAAAGTTGTGTAGTGTAAACCTGGCATTACACTGTTCACAAATATGCAAAAGACCTGACTGCCAAAAACCAATAAACTTCCTGTCATTTTCTGATGCTTTTTACACGTCCCACACTCTCTTTTCATTGACTGTTTGTAACATGTGTTTACAGTAGTTTAGCTTGTATGTTGTATGGATATGTAGAAATGTTGAAATAAATAAATAAATAAATGTAGAAATGCAAAAAATGTTCATGCATGGAAATGTAGAAATAGATTCCTGATATAAATTTAAGTCTGTCCTTTGTCAGTGACAAAATGTATTTATTAATTGATTTACTTATATATACAAATATTTGTGTGTATTTATTTCTTTATTAATTAATTTATATGTGCATTTATTTATTTATACTTATGTCATTGTTGTACTCCATATGCAGAGAGTTTGTCTTTTTGCAGTGTCTCTCACTTTCTGCACCTGCAATTTGCAACCTCTGCCCCTCCTCTGCTATTCCCTCTCCTTGTTAATGTGCAGACACAGATGCCATCACACTTAAATAGAAAAAAAGAGGAAAAAATGGATCCAGCTCCCAGATACCGTCATTTGGTTTGTGAACGAACCATCACTGACAGACAGGCTGATGAGCAGCAGAGTTTCCTTTTAATTCATACATATCAATCTGACTCAGTTCACTCTTAATCAACAGCGGGGTTGCCAGGTCCCCAAAAATCTGCAGCCCGATGTCTAACATAAAGCACCCTATGCAACCTAACACCAGTCTAAAATCTAAATCGTCCAATCAAACATATTATTATAATTAATATTTTAATTAATAGTAGTTGTAAATATAATGTAAGAAGAACATATCTCCATAATTGATTTTCTTTGCATTTAAACACCCAATTTTCTCTAGTCTACATCTGTATGTTCACATCCCATTCCAATCAGTCATTTAATACTAATAAGTCTATCCAAATACTCTTCACCCTCATTTGTTTACTGCTTTTAAAGTCATTATGGACACCACCAGTCAAAAATAAATACATAAAAGATCAAATAAAACACTTATAGTAACAGATATTTTGAGCATATAACTGTGGTGTTAAAACCATAAGGAGTTTAAAAGCAGTAAACAAATGAGGGTGAAGAGTATTTGGATAGACTTACTAGTATTAGAATGACTGATTGGAATGAGATGTGAACATACAGATTTAGAATAGAGAAAATTGGATGTTTAAATGCAAAGAAAATCAATTATGGAGGTATTTTCTTCTTACATTATATTTACTACTACTACTAATTAAAATATTAATTATAATAATATGTTTGATTGGACGATTTAGATATTAGACTGGTGTTAGGTTGCATAGGGTGCTTTATGTTAGACATCGGGCTGCAGATTTTTGGGGACCTGGCAACCCCGCTGTTGATTAACACACAGGGTACTGCCCACGGTGGATGTAAATTCACCCTTTAGTAAGTAACCCTGCAAAGCGCGATAAAACGCACATTTATTTTTTAACAAACAATTAAACACTACTTTAAAAAAGTGGTGAAGCACAACAGTTTTCACCTTTCACCAAAACGACTCATGATTCAATTCGCGTCGTAAAACTTTATCCAGCAGTGAAGCGCAAGTGATGTCGTAATATCCTGTCCCTCTAGCCAATGAGCATTGAGCCCACCCACCCGTCAAAAAAGGGTCAGGAAAAAATAATAATCGTAACCGTAATTTCTGAATGGTAAACGTAACGTGTGAAGTGAAAGATAAAAATGAAAAGCGAAAGTGTCAGTATTACATTTACAATAAGTATTTTGCATTTAGGATTATGATTTAATTTACGATTTCGCAGTTTCATTTACAGTTTTTCATTTACATTTACGATACTTAAAACTTACCTTTACAATTCCTGTTTTACGTTTACGCTTAAGCTGAACCTGTTTTGACACCATACTTTACAGGGTTAGTAATAATAAACACCAAATCCCCAGTGAGCAAGCCAACGGCAACAGTGGCAAGGAAAAACTCCCTCAGAGTTAGAGGAAGAAACCTTGGGAGGAACCAGAGTCACATGGGGGACCCATCCTCCTCTGTTCTACTAATTATAAGTTCTTGATAAATCACACAATCCTATGATGATGTTGTAGTGTTCAGGTGTATTGATATGGTGACTGTAGTGGGACAGGAATGATAATGGTAATAAAGATAACAGCCAGTAAAGTCCATATAAATCTGATTGTTGTCAGTAGTGTAGGATATCTGGAGCAGGTCACAGTAGATGGTTGATGGTGGGCTGCTGGTCTAAGGTGGCATCCTGCAGAGATAGTATTCAATCTTCCATCAGTCTTGGACCAGACCGGTGGGCAATCACTCACTTAGAAAAAGACAAAGATGGAATTAGTTCTGTTTGTGTTTATAGAGCACAAAGATTATGAGACATATTAGAGTGTGGTTATTGACTCCGGCAGAACTATCTAGACCAGCCTACCTAAAAGGAGAGAGCCAGAAGGTAAACAGGCATGGAAGCTCCCAGAGACACTGGCATCCCACTGCTCACCGTCAACAAACCTGAGTGATTGTGAGAAAATTTTATAATTTATTCTGTATTTAACTGGAAGCCAGTGTAATGCTGATAGAACTGGACTACCGGTAATATGATAAAATTTTCTTGTTTTAGTAAGAACCCTGGCTGCCACATTTAAAACTGAAGTTTATTTAGGTTTCTGCTAGAACATCCTCATAATAGTGCATTGCAGTAATCTAGCCTTGAAATAATGAAGGCATGTACCAATTTTTCTGCATCCTGTAGAGATAAAGCATTTCTTAATGCAAATATCCACATTTCCTAATGCACTCAGCCTAACTGTTTCTGTTTACTGCTTGTTTTTCTTCTCTCTTTTCTGAGGAAATGGCCACTGAAGGTAAATTGATGGCTGGATTCTCCTCAGTCCACAACAGACCACTAGGTCCAATACACCTACTACTGTCAATTCCTTCTGCTCCGGAGGTGGATTCTCCTGTGATCCACACCAGACCTCCTGCTCACTTACATCTACTGCTGGCAATCACGGACCCTCATCATTTACATTGAAATAGAATTAGACTCCTACTAGCAATGATCAGACTGAAGTTTTCAGTCTATTACACTTTTAATTTGACCCCATATGGATGCAGTTATCATTATTATTAATATCATTATTATTGTTTTACATTACAACACAATGTCAGACGTAACTGATGATGTAAATTTCTGTCAGTAGTTTGATCAGAGGAGGATGGATCCCCTTTGTGAGTCTTGGTTCCTCCCAAGGTTTCTTTCTCCAGCCTTGAGGGAGTTTTTCCTTGCCACTGTGCCTTTGGCTTACTCACATTGGGATTTGCATTTAGATTCAATTTGTCTTATGCCAATTATGTAAAGCTGCTTTGTGACAACATCCATTGTAAAAAGTGCTATATAAATACATTTTGATTGATTAACTTGGAAATATTACAGAGATGTAGAAAAGCTGTTCTGGTAGTTTTAGTTATGTGTTGATCTGAGTAAATTATGACACCAAGATTTTTTGCTACAAAGTCAGTTGTAACAGTGAAGCTATCCAGATTTAAATTTAAGCCTGATAATTTATTTCTCATGGTCTTTGGGCCCAGAAGAAGAACCTCTGTTTTGTCACTATTTAAGAGGAAGTTATATGACATCCAGCATCTTTTGCACAGTCCTCCATTTTCTTTCATCTAATCCTGTCATCAGGTTTAGCTGATAAATAAAGTTGTGTATCATCTGTGTAACAAAGAAAATTTATATTGTGTTTGCTTATAACTAGGCCTAATGGCAGCATATAAAGTATAAACAATAAAGGTCTAAGATAGATCCTTGTGATCCCTAAGATAGATCCTTGTGGAATTCCATAACTCAATTTTTGTACTGTTGGATGATACATCATTAACATTTACAAACTGGTAACGTTCTGTTAGATAAGATTTAAACCACATTAGGGCTGTTCCTGTAATTCCTCCAAATCATGTTCTCTAGTCTTTTTAGGAGAATATTGTGGATTACTGTATCAAAAGCTGCACTTAGATCAAGTAAAGCTAACAAGATAAGCAGCCTTGATCAAAAGCAAGAAAATCATTTGTTATCTTAATCAGAGCTGTCTCAGTGCTATGATGGGGTCTAAATCCAGACTGGAACTTTTCATAAATGTGGTTTTTGTGCAAATTTGAGAAAAGTTGAAGGGCCACAATTTTTTCAAAATTTTAGACATAAATGGTGAATTACAAATAGGTATATAATTGGACAATATATTAAGATCTAGATTAGATTTCTTAATCAAAGGTTTAATAACTGCTAGTTTAAAAGATTTGGGTACATGTCCTAAGTATGAGTTTATTATTGTTAAAATAGGTTTAATTATATTGCGCATTGCAATATACTGTTATTCGTTTTTCATATATTCTTCTTCTTCTTCTTCTTCTTCCGCCAGATTTTTGACGTGCTTCTTGTCCCGCAGTTTTCGAGATATCGACACCGTTCCAACTCCAGATTGTTCAGTCCGATTGTGTGATCCGGGCTCGTATACAGAATTTTGATCGGACGTGCGGTTTTCCTAAAATCTTCCTTAATCTGGGAATTTTTTCCCATAGAGAATGAATGGGGAGCAAAAATGCATGCTCATCTACTATACTTCTGCTTGACCAATTCGCACCATTTCGGATACACTATATCAGGGCAGGCCCCTGAGCAGAAATGAACTGTTGTTTTGACCCGCACTCGTTTATTTGTCGTTTTATTGCCATCCCTTTTTCGTCCCATATCAAATTCCAGGCTTCCTTTTGCCAAACAACAACCAAAATTGATATACTACATCATGGCAGGTAACAGAGCTCTAGTCCAGAGCCATACTGACCCTTTTTTTAAAAATCTTTTCTTCCCTCGTTCCTCCCACTGACTTCCATTCATTTTCACATACACTCAAGCCACAGAGTTTCTGTGTCCCAACAGCCACCAACATTCATGTACTCCATCAGGACAGATAACAGAGCTCTAGTGCAGGGCCATACTGACCCTCACTTCTCTTTTTGTCATCTTTACATCCCTCATTCTTCCCATTCATTTTCACATAGAGACATGGCAACCGCCTTGGGGCCCATAGCAACGGCCTTGGGTGCCATAGCAACGGCCTTGGGTGCCATAGCAACGGCCTTGGGTGCCATAGCAACGGCCTTGGGGCCCATCGCAACGGCCTTGGGACCCATAGCAACTGCCTTGTGGCCCATAGCAACCGCATTGGGTGCCACAGCAACCGCATTGGGTACCATAGCAACGGCCTTGTGGCCCATAGCAACGGCCTTGGGTGCCAGAGCAACAGCCTTGGGTGCCATAGCAACGGCCTTGTGGCCCATAGCAACGGCCTTGAGTCCCATAGCAACGGCCTTGGGTACCATAGCAACTGCCTTGGGTGCCATAGCAACGGCCTTGGGTGCCATAGCAACGGCCTTGTTGCCCATAGCAACGGCCTTGTGGCCCATAGCAACGGCCTTGGGTGCCATAGCAACGGCCTTGTGGCCCATAGCAACCGCATTGTGGCCCATAGCAACCGCCTTGTAGCCCATAGCAACCGCCTTGGGGGCCACACAACCACCACAGATACCACAGCATCACCTTACAAACCAACTGGGATACCTTAGCTGGTGGGCCATTTTAGCAATGCGCAATATCCCGTGTTTCCTTCAGGAAATGCACTTTTCTAGTTATGACTGAGAGTGTTTTCCTTAAGTAGTTTTGAAGGAATAGTATTAAGTTTGTATGTTGTACAGTTTGAAGAAGCAATAATTTTCTCCAGATCTAGTTGTGATATTGGATTAAAAACTTCCAGCCTGTCTTCTACAACTGTGTTTTGTTCTATCTCATCTAAGTCTGATATCAGACAGCTTGGAGTTAAAGCTACAGATGTAGTTTTTTGTCTAATGTTTTCTATTTTATTATTGATGAAGTCCATAAATGTGTTACTGGTGAGATTAGCACTGCAATTCCCACGTTTGCAGAAAAAAAACCCTTCTTGTGAGCCATTCAAGAGGTAATGTGATGTAAATGAGAGTCTAGAGGGCTAGTGTGTAGGGTCTAGGGAGCATGTTATAGAGCGAGTTTTGTTTTGGTATTTGGCCTCGGCCACACGGCTGGATTCGACCTCGGCTGCTCGCTTGGATCGGCTCAGCTCGTGTGTGTGTGTTTGTGTGAATACGCACATGTAAGCCTGTAGCATGATTCCTGCTCCTTTGTGGAAAGAGGACTTAGAACCAAGGGACACTCTCTGTCAGACTGAATGTGTGACGACACGCTGATTTGCATGACAAGCGCAGCAGAGCAGCAGACAAAGGGTGTTAATGGCTCCAGCATTCCAGCGCAGGGGAGAGCATAAAATTTTTCCAGCGCAGGGGAAAACCAGAAAATTTGACCATATTAGCCCAGTTTTATCAGCACTACACTGGCTTCCAGTTAAATACCGAATCGAATATAAAATACTTTTATTGAC
>BRDA01036639.1:0-11407 GCA_036984385.1 Crenuchus spilurus | reverse complement strand
GTTACGTAACGACGTCATTTTGTCAGTAACGGGATAAAATAATTAATTACTTTTCCTGTCGTTATAACGCCGTTGACGTTACTTTATATTGATATACTAACAGTAATCCGAGCGGACCTCTGCTCAGGCTAGTGAGGAGTAACAGGTGTTACACCGAGAACTGTGACCTATTGAGATCTGTGACTTCTTCTATCAAGTCACAGATCTCGACAGGTCACAGTTCTCGGTGTAACACCGGTAACACCGATGCGTCGAACTCACAGAGCAAACTCTGTGTCGGTGCGCGTATCGGTTTCAGCAAGTCACATGACCGATACAGGAACTGTTTCGAAATGACACTGACGCGCCAAACTGTGTTTATAAGGAAGCACATCTGTCACATAAGGATGCATCTGCCAAAAGAATCCCTGATCTTTTGCGGTACGTGTGTGTTGTTCATCCTATAGGAGCAGCCTCAAGGCAAAAGAAAGGTTTCCGCCGTTTTAATTTTGTTGTTTCATCCGCTTTGCTCCCAAACTCTGGAACGACCTCCCACCAGACATCCGTAACATAGATTCTCTTCCACTTTTTAAAACTAGACATAAACCTCAACTGTTCAAAATAGCCTATTCTCTGTGATATCAACTGTATTGTCTCGTGTATGTTTTGTGTTCATTTAGTAAGGTTTGCTAATTATTTTGTAGTGTCCTTGAGTGTTCATTTGAGATTTGCTTCAAATGAAAAGTGCATTACAAATAAAATTTATTATTGTTGTGAAAGGCACTTATATTGTATAATTAGGTCATCAAATCAGTCTGTCAAGGGTTGCCTGTAGGGATTTTTAACATCCAGGTGTCAGTATTCAATGGCAGTATCGAGTTTTGCCGTGTCGAAACGCTTCATGACGCCTCATCTACCCATCACATTAGACATAGCATATACATGTAATGTCTGTGTGATTGCATAATTACTGCAGTGATTTATTTACCCCTTAAAAACTACACTAATAGACATTTAAAGTGGTATAACTTTGGAGATTTTAGCTAATTCAGTACTATTAATGTAATTAAACAAATCATGAACATGCATTTGTCCAGGTGCAATTCATGTGGTGCCATTTCAAATAATGTCACATTTAAAATCCAAGTACAAATATTTGCATTGTTTATTGGCTTCAGATAAAACTAATCAAAATGATAAGTCTATTTTATTCATAAAAAAAAAGTAGTATTCAAATTATTCCTAATTTGTTTCCAGCAAGTCATACACTACATTTTGATGTACTCTGAAACATTACCTGTTCTACATCTATCTGATGATCTATGCAACATCTAATAAAACCCTCCACAATCATTCATTGTAAGAAATTTTTTTAAAATGTAGATTTGTACGTATGATTATCTCACACAGTAAATATTTCAGTTCAATAATTCTGCTAATTCTTGCCCCTCAAAGAAAGAAAGAAAAAAAAAAAAAAAACCCACACACAACAGCACTGTTTTAATTCCTCCTTTATTCTGAGGGTCCATGCGTGGTCCTCAATTCAGGTTTCTAGACATACCACTTTGAATATACACAAAACCAAATGTGCATTACCTAGTGAAAATAAATTACTGAGGAATGTAACAGAACACAGAAAAAAAAAACTGTAAAGAAAAACAAATGAGAGTATGCACAGCTGTTTCTCAGCCGTCTCAGTCACACGGACTCAATTACTTTGTAATTGGCTGGCTGCAGTAATACGTAAACTGCCAGCATTGCCGTAAGCAAAATAAACATTACAAAGAATAATAATAATCAATAATATTAATATTAATAATAATCTTAAACAAGACAGTTACTTCAGTATCAGTGTGTGTCTGTAAGTGCAGCTTAATTCTAATCTACTGGGGGAAGGCAGGGGCCATGGGGTAAGGAACCATTGGCTGGGGGGGCTGTTGGTGGGGCTGTGGGGGCTGAGAGGGGTTAAAGGGGAATGGAGGATGGTTCATTCCATTCTGGGTTGGAGCTTGATTCCCCTGGAACGGCTGGTTCTGGAAGTTCTGACTCCCAAAGGCGCTTGGTGGGTTCCCCCCATTGTTGTAGCCACCCTGTCCGTTGTTGCCGTAGCCATTACTACTGTAGCTATTGTTGCCGCTACTTTTGTTATAGTTGCTGCCCCCGTTGTAATTACCATTCTGCACCTTTGGTCCACTACCGTAACCCCTGTCTGAATCCCTATCCCTATAGCTACCGAAATCTCTCCTACCACTGGAATACCGGTCTCGACGGTCATCCTTGTAGCCTCCCCGACCACCTCTGGAACGACCTGGAACACACACACACACACACACACACACACACACTCAGATTAACTGTATAAATAGGTTACAAAAGACAAGTTTAAACGATTAACAGGACATTCCACCTTTTTTATTGTGCATAATTAATTTCAGTCTCTCATGAAAATTTAATATGAAAAAGTTCTTAATTCAAAAAGGTAAACCATTTTTTTTTATTCATTACATGTAAAGTGACATTTCAGGTCTGTTTACAGTTGGTAGTATATATCCAGAAACTCAGTATTTCATTTCAAGTTTGAGTGAATTACTATTCAAACAGTATTAAAATGAAAACAAAAACGGCTTAAAATATGTTATTTTTATAATGAAAATAAAATATGACTATTTACCTTATTGATTTTTTTTCCTTTTTGAAAATTTAACATTCAAATTTTTAAAGATTCACTAGTAGTTAAGATGTAAAAGTTATTAAGCAAGCCAAAGTCAATAGGAACCAGACATCTAAAAAGTTTAATTCCTACAAACCTCCTTTTGATATGAAATTATCAAAAAATCTCACCTCCTCGGTCCTCAGCCATTTGCAGAAGTTTGGGGTTTATGGCCTGGTTGGCTTCTCGGAGGACAGAGATGAGGTCGTTGGCCTGTTTCATGTTGTTTGGTGTAAAGAAGGTGTAGGCCGTGCCCGTTTTCTGACTTCGGGCAGTACGCCCGATTCGGTGGATATAGTCCTCAGAGGAGTTAGGGTAGTCATAATTGATGACAAATTTCACATCCTCCACATCTGTAAAGCGTTGCAGTGTGGCAAAAAAGGGGAATGCGGCGACATTTTTTTGCACACCACAACAGCCACACCAAAGAAAGACAAGTTAGAAAAAATAGCAGTAAAATAACAGTTACTGGATACTGCACTGGGCTGCAATAAAACAGGGAATTGTTAAGACACACATTTAAAAACTAAACATAAGGAAATAAATAGCTCCGTGGGATCACTACCATGGGAAGAGAGAAAGGATGCACACTCCATTTGCTTTAACCCAGAAACTAAATAAAGGGGAAAAAAAACAAACAAAAAATGATTCTACAACGCCTTCCACCCTTCCCCGCTTTGTTTATTAAATCAGGAGAATAAAAAGCTTACCATTAAGGAGTATGCATTCACTAGTCCTTTCCCAATGCAGCCAACTCCCCACAAATTGTCAAGTGACATCCAGGTGCTTCTAACGCAGTAGGGCCACTATGCGCACTGTTGCCTCCTCATGTGCCGACAGACACAGGACCATTCTGTTGGCTTTTACTGGCTCTACAGGTCCTTTTATTTTTGTTTTTCCTTTCAGCACACTCATAAGAAGCTTGCTAATAAAGGCCACACTGCTGTCTTGCCCAGACCAAACAGACCGTGGTTAACGTGAGGGCACCCAAAAGAGCCAAAAGGTACAAAAACTGAAGGGTAAAAAACACCAGTTGTCGCTTAGTTGTATCCTTCCCCCCTCTGTTTGAGCTATTACTGAGCGTCAGCAAAATCCCTCATCACAGCCTCGTCTAGGCAAGATCTTCACAGAAGCCAGTGTTCACTTGAGAAAATGTCTCTCGTTGGCAGGTCTCGACATGACTTTAAAAAAATGCAGGCGAGGGAGGAACTTCAATCGTGGAATTGGATTTTTTTGTTGAAGTTTTACTCTCGTTTTGAGAAATAGCTTAAGATTTGAACTTTCTGCTCCACTGTCTACAGGTGTCCCAGAGCCCCTTTACACATGTGCCAGTCTTACCAATTGTGATACAAGAACAATCAAAAGTTGAAAAACTGCTCTCTCCATTTTAAGAACACCAGCACTTTGAGTAAGGAAAAAAAATTGTTGAAAATCGTTGCTTGCATTGCTTTAAACTCCCATGCTTTGACAAGCTCTATAAGTAAATAATCTTTCCAAATATTAAATCAAAGTGACTATTGGCCATAGAGTGCTCTTACAAAATGCATGCAAGGCAAAAAAAAAAAAAAAAAAAAAAAAAAAAAAAAAAAAAAAAAAAAGTAAAACCTGCAGTAAGCCTTATTTTTGCTGGTATTTACACAAACATGGTTGGATGAACTGCATTACCCAAAGGTGTGTAAGGTGTATTTGTAATGTAATCCATGGACAGAGAACAGATGTATCATTAAAACCCCGTTATCAGAGCGAAGGCTTAGCCACACTGCCTTAATAAAAGGTTACTGGCACACAGAGCTGAGCTCGGACATTTCTTTTAAATTTCACCTCTCTAAGCAACTGGGTGGCCGCCAGTCGCGCACTTCCACTCCTCCTTCCCCCTCTGCCGGCCTTGGGGCTTGTCATGCCTAGGCCCTGCCACAAAGACTCCACCTTTAGGTGAGAAAAACTCAGAGAATGCATAGAGAAGTTAAAGAAAGCAAAATCACTTTCTTTAAAAGTGAGACAATGTTTTTGCTTTTGATTTTTCGCTGTTGGGGGCTTTGTTTAAAGGGGGGAAAAGATGACAAAAGGGAACATGATCTCCGGAGATACTGACCTAATCCGCGGGAGGCCACATCAGTAGCGATGAGGATGCAGGCTTTACCATATTTGAACTCTATTTCAAAAGAATAAAATAAGAATTAATACAAAAAGAGACAGAACTGCAATTACACAATGTGCTGCTAAAATGTGTGAAATCCAAGTTTAGTCTTACCATTCAAAACCCAGTCTCTCTCCTGCTGGCTTTTGTCTCCATGAATTCCCATGGCAGGCCATCTACAGCAGAACATATTTACATTAATCTTTAGATAAATTAAAGGACCACAGCCTAAAATGGGGGAAGGGGGTGGTGTGTGTGTGTGTCCTTACCCGTCTCTCCGCATTCGGCGAGTAAGCTCATCACACCTCCTTTTGGTCTCCACAAAGATGATGGTCTTATTCTCCTTCTCACTCATAATCTCCTCCAACAATCTGATCAATCTGAGAAAAAAAACAATTTATACTCTACTACAGTTATTGCTATACATTAAGTATGTAAAAGATAAGCATGTATAAGGCATAAAGTTCACAATTCAACAATCTTGCACTATTCTGAACAATTTAAAATGAAGAAAAATGCTAACTCCTTGAACTGGATAGTTGTTTGGTGCTGATTCTTTGTGAAATTTTTTGTTAAACTAGTAACTGCATTAAAATAGCATAGTTAACAGAATGCCCATTTCTCAATGCCTTACAACACCAGTATTGTATATCTAAATGTGAGAAAGCAATTTGAAACCTTCTAAAGAAAAATTTTCATCCACAAGCATATACTTATGCGTGTCTGGCCTGGATAGTGCCAACAAAACCCTGACTTACTTATCATCTTTCTCTCCATCATTACAGACATCCACAATCTGCAAGATGTTGTGGTTGGCGCTGAGCTGCAGAGCTCCAATATTGATCTGTACATACTCCTTCAGAAAATCCTCAGCCAGTTGACGCACCTCTTTGGGCCAGGTAGCGCTCCACATGAGAGTTTGCCTGTCTGGCTGTGGAATGGAAAATAACCCTATAAATCAATACAAAAATGCTAAAATGGAAAAATAGGAGGAAAGCTGGCTGGTCCAAAATCAGTACACTTACCCTGATCTGATCTACAATTTTGCGGATCTGCGGTTCAAAGCCCATGTCCAGCATGCGATCGGCCTCGTCCAACACCAGGTAAGTGCAGCGCTGCAGGTTGGTCTTTCCAGCCTCCAAGAAGTCAATCAGACGACCAGGAGTAGCAATGCAGATCTCAACACCTGTCAAGAGAAAATGACAATAGTTTGGTTTAATATGTACAATGCACCATGAACATAATTTTACTGCCCATTTCAAGAGTGATATTGTTCAGCATCATTAAACACTTAAGCGTGACTGAAACACCAGAACAACTAAAATGAAAAGCTTCAGCTAACAAAAGTAGAAACATGTATTTGAAATCCAAATGTCAGTTTCACCTCTCTCAAGGTCCCGGAGCTGAGGTCCTTTGGGAGCTCCTCCATAAATGCAGGTGGACTTCAAGCGAGAGGCTCGTCCATACTCTGCAGCAACCTGCTGCACCTGCTGAGCCAACTCACGGGTAGGCGCAAGCACAAGACACTACAAAAGAGGTCAGTTTGTGAGCACATCTGCCCGGCATACAAAATAACTGCTCTTACTTCTGACTGAAATTAGCCTTTAACTCAACAAATACCCACATTTTTCAAAGAAACAGTATTTTAATAAAAGTTTGAGAAACATTTTTTTAAACATTCAATAATTACTATACTATTTACTGTCCAACTAAATTAGCATTAAGATAATGTATATCTATGTACAAATAATTACACCCATACCACTAAAATGATGTGTGTGTGTGTGTGTGTGTGTGTGTGTGTGTGTGTGTGTGTAATAAATATATGAAAACAGTCAAACTTACAATAGGCCCATCTCCATGTTCAAGAAATGGCTGGTGGTTAATGTGTACAATAGCTGGCAACAGGTACTGCAAGAACAAGAAAATATTAACTTTCAAGCTGTTTCCTTTGCAATAGATTTGTGACAAGAACCAGAAACCGTTTCAAAAATCAAAGTACTCACTGCAAGTGTTTTTCCAGAGCCAGTCTGAGCAATACCAACCATGTCTTTTCCACTAAGAGCAAGTGGCCAACCCTGAGCTTGGATAGGAGTGGGTTCAGACCATGCTTGTTTGTTGATAATCTCCATTACATAATCTGTAACATTATAAATAAAAGTGGTAAGAGACCCAACACTCACACTCACGTACAATATGCATATTATACGTTGGCAATAAATCTGCAACCAACAAGTAAAAACAAAAATCTACATACTGGGGAAGGTGGCTTCATGGAACTTCATGACAGGCTTCGGACAATCTCTGCCTTTCACTGTAACTTCTCGGGCCCTTCGATACTGTTCCACCTCTTGCTGTTTTAACAAGAAAAAAAACACATTCATTGATGAGGAGGACAGCAGAGGTTGTGGATGTAAAAATATAAACACACATTTTTAACATGCAAAGAATCAAAGACTGGTACTAACCATGGACCTCCTGGTGACATCAGGGTGCTCCTTGTAGAAGTTCTTCTCAAATTTAGGAAGCTCATCCAGGTTCCAACGTTTCTTGCGAAGTCTTTCACCAGGGTTACCAAATTTGCCAGGTGGGGGTCCACTACGTCCAGAGCCAAACCGAGGGCCGCTGTTGCCATACCTGTAGAAAAAGTTGAAAGAAATGTTTCAGTTAAAAAAACATCAGACTCCCTTTTGCTCCTTCCAGAAAACCAATTCAACAAGTTGATCACCTCATTAAAGAAGAGGAATTGGAAAGTGATATTTAATTTTCAGTAGACCATTCCTGTCAAACAACTCTGCAAATAAAAGTTAGCTGGGTATGTGTTACTGCAAATTACCATCAACTAACATACAAGCAGTAACCCTGTACCATCACAACAGCCCAAATTCACAATTATTAAATCTAAAAATATTCACACAACTTTCCACTTCTCTCAAACTGCATCCAGACGTATCCCCACGTTATCTAGTCTGAGAGATTTTAAGCAAGATCTGGAAGTATTCCGAGTTGGATATCTGGATGAAGTACTGATAGAAACAGCTGGGTTATTTGTTGTTCAACACCATGTCAGCAGCTAATGTTATATTAATGGCTACATCCAGATAATTAGTAGAGACATTTACAATAACAGTCTGCAGTCTACATGGTCAAAAGTTGCAGCAAGAATTTAAAGTAGTTTATTGAAAGTTTCAATACTCATTTTACAATTAATTCTACACTTTACCTTTTAATATGCTCCAATAGAAAAGCTGCAACAATTTAGCACTGTATATATTGACAACTGAAGAGTGTATGGATTATAGAGATTACATTTTTAAAATAAGATATGCAAGTTCAACAATAAAAATGCAGAAATGTGGCTGTGTTACACCAAATAAACACCCGGTGTTAAAAACAATGATGACTAATGTATCTATTTGATTAACTATCGTGAAATTACACTTGGTAAGTCAAAATTCTGGTATTGTGACCTTACATTGTCTTCAAAGTCCAAATACACAGGGCTATTTAGGTAACAACTGAGTTCCAGTTTGTTGACAACCTCCAGACATGTCTTTGCCCAAAACCTCCGAGATGAAAAACCAGACATGATTTTTGATTAAACTATTTTAAATTACATTGCATTTTTGATATGTTAAGATGTTGATGAAAATATCCCTGCGCCACATATTTGTAGCCACGTCCTCTAAATGCAGCTACTGCCATTTTAGCTCTGAGGAACAAAAGCAGCCGGCCGGCATTTTGAAAAACCTCATCCACTTTCCTTAAAGCACATGGTTTAAAACATACACAAACCAAGGCCATCTACAGGCTAAAACGGGCTCAGATTGTACTCAAATATAAATTAAACTCAATAGTAAATGCTGATAATGCACTAGCACACCTGAACTGAACACTACTTCTAGCTTTTTTTATTTTATGCATATTATTAAACATGGTTTTACAAACCAAGGCCACCTACAAGATAATACATGCTCTATGCCCAAATATAATTACTAGTAAATGATGACAATTCGTTAGTGAACCTGAGAAAACTTAACAGGTGTGTCTTATTATTTAGGTACATATTAAGCATAAACAACAAAAAAGACGGTGAATTTCAGAAAAAGGAAGAAAGAGGTGTTTCAAATATAAATACATTAAGAGCGCACAAATGATCAAAATAAGCTTAAATGATGAAAAATACTATTAAAATATATTCCTATTCGTTTTCCAATATTTTGACCGCTACACATCAGTTAGCGTTAGCCTGCATGCTAACATCAACATAATGTTTAAGAGTTTAATTTTGCACTAAAACGACACTCATATCAATTTTAATCACTACAAGATGTGTAAAAATGTTAATACGCAATACAGTTTTTATTTCAGTGGGTCTAAAAGACAGAAAAGCCGTCAGAAAACACTGTGTCTCGGCTCCATTTACTACTTTCTACAAACTTAACGGAATTAAACAGGCAAAACTTACCCTCGGTCCCTTCCACGATCTCTGTCTGAATACCCAGGCATGACTACACTTAAATATGACAAGAAAAGTTAGAATAAATGTGGTTTAAATTAGAAAAACGTTGATCTCTCGAACATCCGACCTCGTTTAAAATGAAATAAAAATGGCTGCGGAAAAAGCCGGCCGGTATCAGCGATTGATGACACTGTGCAACCGGCGTATCAATGCGCTCCGCCGGCGCTACGTTCATAAACCGGTGATCTGTTGTTATGTATTTTTTTCCCTTTTATGCATCGTTAATGAAAAACATGCACAAATGTCCTTTCGATTGTTGTGATTAAATTAACACGATAAATGTTTAAGGCTGGAAGGAACTACTTCGTGAAACACGGAAGGACACAGATGATGCAGCGGGTGCTTTGAGCAGCTACAGACGTCACCGGTCACTGTGGAAACATCAGTTTCGGTTAAAAAAAAAAAAATCAGTCCTGTAACTGCAAACCTAATTAAGTTAGAAGTATATTATAAATCATTCACAATAAATATTCTACAGATGAAAAAAAACATTTGTAGAACATTTGAGAACATGAATTTAAGTTTTTTTGTCAGTTGACTGTGATTCTCTTCCTCATCTATGTGTTAACTGTTTCTTCCAACCTCTCACTCTTATTTGCATCCTGTCTTTAGCTTGTATTCATCTGATGTGATGTTACTTCTCATTTACTGTTGACTACATTGTGAACATTATGATTGTATTGGGTACAATACAATACAATGGGCGTGGTAGGGGAAAAGTGGACCTGACTACCCACGGCCCAATTAGGGAGAGGGGCCCATAAAAATCCTGACTTTTTTTTTTTTTTTTTTTTCGAATGAATTGGACCCTCAAATGAATCATTTATTAATTCATATTTCAAATATATTGATATATCAACTGAGGGAATGAACTTTAGTCACAGTCCTCTCAACATATAGGACATTCTGGGGGCCCCCTCTTGGAGGCCCAAAATGGTTTACTCCGCGACTAGCGACAAGTGTAACGTCAGTGAGTCTAGATTGAATGACCTGGGTGCCACATAGCATGCTGCCCAAAAAGCAGAAATCACGATTTCAAAAGAAGAAAGAAAGAAGGCAGAATGAGGGGAGACAGCTGTTGACAGCTTTCTTTCCCAAAGGTGAACCTAGTTTTCTTGTTATGCAAAGTCCAATTAAAGTTATAGTCCACTCTAGACAGCTGCTGCTGATTTTTGGAGGCTCACATGAAGTCGTTAGTTTAGTTAGTTGCCAGCCAGGCTGCTTGCGGCTGTAAGTATAAAGACAATTATGAGCCGCTAACGTTAGTTATCAACTTTAACCAGTTTCAGAAACAAACAGTGGCTCTGGTGCAGCTGGAGCAGCAGAGAGAAAGAGACAGAGAGAGAGAGCTAGTTAGCTGCTGACTGGTAGAATTGCTGCCTAAATGTGAGTTGTTTACCTTAAGTTTAAAGAAAGTTAGTCTTTTGGTTCAGTGCGTGTGGTATAGCCTATAGTCTACTAACACAGCAGAGCTAAAAGTGAAACTCTGTGCTGAGACTTAATAAATGATCCACCCAGCAATATTTTGCCGCATATATCAACATGTAAATAGCCTACATCAACATAATCTGATTTGTTTGTAGCTTAAAACCTTATTTATGCTTTTTTTATTTAAACAAATACCCCCCTTTTTTGCTCATGTGCCTCGTTTACTGGCATTTATAAGGGCCCACTGACATTGAGAGTGTACAGGGCCCCGAATTTGCTTCTACGCCCCTGATTGGGTAAATACTACATACACAAATGCAAATTCTCCAAAACATCTCAAAAGTTTGATTCTCATGGCCTTGTCTCACTAGATAAAACCCTTAAACATATAAAAATATAAACAAATGTTTAAAAACTATTAAAATGTATTTAATATTATGATTTATTACAATATTATAAATGCCTCATGATAACTATTAATGAACATGTGTTAAACCTTTACATAAACATATATATGTTTAATGTATAACATAATATATACTTTCTCAAGAAACCTGGTCTCGATACTGCCACCTTTAAAAATTACCGCCCTATCTTTAACTTGTCTTTTCTAGCTCAGGCCAAGTAAAAA
>BRDA01036634.1:20804-40098 GCA_036984385.1 Crenuchus spilurus | reverse complement strand
TATTTTATTTTATTATTTATATTAGTTATTTTGTTTTGTTTACCAAGTCAGGTGACGACTTTTAAAACTGCTCTACAAATAAAAACATTTTTTCAACATTTTCCTTATAAGATGCAATAAATCTTCATTCTTAAGGACTCCCCTACACGTACATCCCTCAAATATTCAGAAATAGCCTTTTAGTCAACCACATGAGCCACGCCTCCTGTTGGGTGATAAAAGCAACAATTGCCTGAAAGCATCAAAGGCTTGTATTTATGGATGCTGGAGATAATGGACAAGATGATGCAAGTCTCTGAAATGGCTCATTTTTTGCTCCATAAAATCAGATCAGATGAAATAATGAAGCTGTGCAGATAACAGTACACAGATCAAAGCCACAATAAACATGCAGATCAGATGTCTGATTACGCTGTAATCAGATCAGAGGGACTCGACAGAACATCTGCTCAGGCTGTGTTCACATTACAGGCCTTATTAATGGATCCAGATTCATCATCAATCACAACGGTTCACATTCACGTGTCTGATAACACATCTGTCTCTGAAACAGCACACACTGATTTGTCTATGCACAACAATAAATGCTCATTTTTACAGGGTTGCCAGGTTCTCGTTTTCACCAAACTGGGCTATTTTGATGCCAGACTTTTGTACATCACTCTGAACAACAGCATCTGCCAAATGTCGTAAATGTAAGTGTAGGAAATGGAAAATTAATGAAAACATTCATTTGTTTTTTTAAAGCTTCTTCAAATATCTGTGATCAGACACCTCAAAAATATTGGGCTAGTTTAAGCTTATAGGGTGGCTTTGTCAGACAGTGTGCTAGAGAATTCTTTGCACCTGGCAACCCTGCATTTGTAAGACTGAATGTATTAAAACGATTTTTACGTCTCGTCTTATTCTGCGAGTTTACTGGCTGGTTGTAAAGCAGAAATCTTCACTATCAGATGACAAAACGCATGTAAACACTTAACACACATCAGACTGAAGTGACTCGGATAAGATTTTTTGTGTTAATGTGAACACATCAAATCAGATCTGAGTCCCTTTCAGATGTGGTCCTAGATCAGATTTCTGATTCATGGTCATGTGACATGAATGTGAGGTCAGATCAGAGCTGATGTGTCTGTACACATGTGTTTAGTACTAAACCGGTTCTGACTTCACTTCTGTTTACACACAGAGCTGTTAAAACATCAGCGGCTGACTTTTATTCATCATGTTCAGTCCACCAGCTGTTTACTGTCCTGAGCTAAACACCATCATCAGCTGCTAACACTGTTTACCTGTTTTAATATAGGCTCACTAATACCGGGTTGCCAGATCCCCCATAAATCCACCAGCCCAGTATCTGACAGAAAGCTGCACTACACAAGCTGAAACTAGTCTGAAATCTAAAGTGTCTGATCACAGACATTTTTAAAATGCTTTACTAAGTCAAACTTCATCTAATCTTACTTTGATGTTTATTTTCTTTTCTATTTAGGCCAAAAACACCTGCATCCTGTCACCTCTGCCAATATTCCGCAGACTGGATTTTCACAATCCTGGCAACCCTTTAAAAGTATGTTTTTGTTGTTGTTGGTGAAGAAAGTGACATGCATAAAAGTATCAATGTGTGCATTACAGACAGACAGAGGTCACTTATGTTTACAAATGTCACATCAAAAATCTGAATGAATGAGGCTTATAATGTGAACGCGGCCATAAAGGCTGAAGGTCTGCTTAGTTACCTGCTCGAGGGACACTATGTGGTACAGGAATCCAGTCTTTCTGAAGATGTTCTCCAACTGAGCCACAACTCTCTGCCTCTCCTCATCAGTCTGACCACAGACACCTCCCTCTGATCACATACAAAACCAGCTCAGTCACTTCTTACATCAGCACCGCTGTTTTAACCATCAGCCAGACCGAACCGTGACTCCAACTGCACTTACCATCTACGTAGATAATGCCAGGCACAAATCGTAGCTTTTTTGGTGCGTCCCGACTTAAACCCTGCACAGAAACATCATCAGTAGAGTAAAAATGAAAAACCACTGCACACATTACTTTTAGCACAGTCTTGATGCTGCGCAGCTGGTTTCATACCTCCTGAACTTGTGCTAGCATGGAGCTGGACGCCGAGCCACCAGAAACAGCCAACAGCACCTGAGAGAGAGGGCACAGAGGATTACTGACACAGCAGTGATGTACACGTTCATTTTGGGTCGTGTTTAAACAGCCGTTAGACTCTTCCACTCTGATGGAAACGAGCAGTGTAAGGATGCACCGCTGACAGATTTGGCAACATTAGATTTTTTAAAGCTGCTGGGCATCTCTATAAAGCTTGTGAGCAGATGGAAGCATGAAGTGCTGTAACTGTGACTTTGTACTAAACACAGTGGAGCAACAGCAGCAGCTCAAACCATCACAGACTGCAGAACCTGCACACTGGACTTCAGACAGACTGGACTGTGTGTCTCAGACTCTCTGAGCTGATTTACTAATGAAATGTAAACAGAGGACTTTGTACTGAGTAACAGTCCAGTTCTGGTTCTGCTCAGTCCAGGTCAGACACTTGTGATGTTGTCTCTGGTTCAGGAGTGCTGATATTAGGGATGTGAGAGATACACAGTGTTTAGGAGCTATGGCATGAAATGTCACTTTGTGTGTAATAAACATAAAATATGACAGTTTAGCTTTTTCAGTTTATTGATGTATGACTATAATTTCCATTCTGTGTAAAATCTCCACTCACGATGTTGTGTAGCTCAGGACTAGGCTTAATCAGTGTCTATGATGTTGGCTCAGAGAGTGTAAGCTTGTAGTAAATAAGAGTTTTATATTCATGCTCACCTTCTCTCCAGGAAAGATGACTCGATTCTTCCCCAACATCGCTCGAAATTTATGTACAAAGTACTCCTTAAAGCAGCCCCTGAATCAGAGATCACACTGGAATATTAGCAATCTTAGCATCATTTCACCTCTCAGAACATCACTGTGTTCTTTAAGACCTTACATCTGCATCTTATTGTCTTTATGCAGCAATTACATAAAAGTGTGTTTTTTTAGTAAAAGGACACTTCAGATGATCAGAAAATGTGTTTTATGTTTTATAATAAAATAACATGTTTACAATTTACTGCTGAACATTAAACATGTAGAAGCTTTTAGATTTTTTGTCCCAGAAAAAAAATATTTCCGGCTGCACAGCACTAAAGCTGTTTACTTTATGCAGGTTCAGATTTGTGCCACAAGAGGGCGCCTTCAGCAGAACAGAGACTGAGGCCTCAGTTCTATTAGTTTGGGACTCAAGTTAATGACAGCTGCCTTATTTGAAGCAGAATATTTAATTATCAGCTCAGAATAGTCAGACATGAACAAGCTGAGGAGAAAGAAGAGAGTTTCAGCTTTCATATGACTCCTCCCATCTGGGTGGAGCTCAGAGAAGAAGAACGTCCTGAAGCTGTAAATGTGAGGAGGAGGTGCTGGACCTGCGGGCGAGTCTAGCCTGTTTAAGAGCTTAAAGTCATTTTAAAAGCTGGGCTGTTAGATTTCAACACTCAGAAGTTGTTTTGAGACCACTGACCTGCAAAAGGCATCTCCAACCCGGATGACAAGTACTGCAGTGTTCTCTTTACACTTCACACATGTCTGTGAGACCCTGCAAACACATGTACAACAGGCCAGTGAGATGACACAAACCAGCTTAGTCTATAAATCCTCAACCTCGTGGTGGAAAAAACAGAAATGTCAATCAAACAATGTCCAAATCACAAGATAATGACTCAGAAACTCAGACTAAAGACTTGTTATACCTGAGGGTTCACCTGAACAATGAACGGGACTGGTCAGATAACACTGCAGTACTTTACAGAAAGTGTGTCACAGGTCCTTCCTTCCTGCTGTGGTTAGACTTTACGACCAACACAGCTCCCAGTAGACCACTTATAACCTGTAGCTTATAACCTCTAACTTATAACCCTTAACGTTTAACCTCACTCATAACTACACTGATGTAAATATCTGACATATTTAATGTGCAATATTTATTATAACACTGTGATATTTATGCAGTATTATGTGAAATATTCCATGTAAAACAGTCATGTACATTTAGCTGTAAATATTCTTCAGGGTTTTCGATAAGTTTATTATATTTTTATATTGTTTTAATAATGTTTATAGTATTTAATAAGAGTCTCTTTTAATACCTATCTCTGTGTACTTCACTTTCCTTTTGCTGCTGTGACACTGACTGCCCCCACTGTGGGACTAATAAAGCATTATCTTATCTTATTGTATCTTATAATGTTGACATTTTCATTTTCTTAAGAATTCTTATATAATAATTATTTAAATAACATTTTTGCTCGATGTTATACATTGTCTGAGGTGTCTGTAAGGGTCTTTTATTCAGATGAGTGATATTTGAGTTTGAATCTTTGTTTAAGATGAATAATAAACTCACCGCACAGCTCTCTGCTCTAAATGTCCGCTGTACTCTTCACCAACCTGACACATGTCTCAGCTCAACACGAACACTGAAAATATTCTAAAGTCTAAAGTTACAAACAAACATAAAATAACTAAAAGCAACTCCGCTTGTTTACACACCTTCCGCCACGTTTTTGGCCCTTATTGATGACGTAAAGGTTGTAGCTTATTCGTGACCACTGTTTATCTGTGAACTTAGCATTTATAGTCAATTTTACTGCATAAAATAAACATTGTTTATGTTAAACGGTGTCCTTTTTTAGATACACGTGTTTTAAAAATGTACAAATCATGATTAATTTGTCACAGCGAATGCACGTATGTTGTCTTCGCAGAGAATTGTGGGATCGTAGTTTTAAAGCCGTCATTACGTTAGATATAACTGTAAAGAAAACTACATCACCCAGAATGCACTTCGTGCAATTTAACGGTACAGTTTGCGTTTTAAATCAAGTGTGACATATAAATTGAATATGGGTGATCGTAAAAATGTAGCCTTATTTAAATAAACGTGTTCTAATATGTTACATTTTACGATTAGTTTGTCATAGCGCCCGTGCATCTATTGTCTGAGAATTCGTCGCAGAGAATTGTGGGACTGTAGTTTTTAAAACATTCGCTACGTTAAAAGTAACGGTAAAGAAAACTGCAATACCCAGCGTGCACTTCGCGACAAGGAGCTCCGAGGCGTTTAGTTAAAGCTGGGTTGTAATGTTTACTTCTCGGATATAACGGCGTGTACTCCTGCTGGTGGTGCAGTGGGGGGGCAAATGCGATTTTTTAATGCCCCCTGAGCTTTTTATTTACCCCGAGAGGTGTGTCTAAAGCGCGTTATCTTAAACGGGGCTGTTTGGAGAGATCCGTGTTCATGATGGCGATGTTCCGCAGTTTGGTCTCGGCCGCTCAGCTGAGGCAGCAGCAGGGGCAGCAGAGCGGGGCAGTTGGGGGGGACAGCCTGGAAAGCCAGTTCTCTTGCCCCATCTGCCTGGAGGTTTACCACAAACCCGTCAGCATCGCCAGCTGCGCCCATACGTGAGTACACTGTGTATATATACACACCATATATATCAGCCTGCTTTGTTTACAGCAGCAGACTGTTTATCATACATACAGCTCAACAATGCAAATATACAGCATACAGAGATCACGTGATGCCTGATTTAGTGTTTTGTTTTCTTAAAAATATATTTTATATATAATATACACACATATATACACATACATGCTTTGCTTTGTCTCAGACAGACATCACTTGTGTTTACATGCATGTCTGTTATGGATGCTCTAGTGGCTGCATGTCAGTTTGCTTTGTTTAAGCCGATGCAGCAGATTTTCTTATTTATTTGATATAAAATGTAACAAAAATCTATATGTCTGCACACTATACATCAGCCTGCTGTGTTTAAGTCAGTACAGGTGAGCTGTGATGAGTAAATGTGTGTGTGTGTGTGTGTATGCCGGTGTGTATCATTTCATGTCTGTTTATTGTTGTTTTGTTAGTCAGAGCAGGATGTTTATTTTCTGTAAAATGACATAAATAAGTTGACATATGTATGTAAACATGGACAGTTTGATGTCAAGTGTCTTTCTTTGTTTATTTTTACACAAATCTATTCCAGTCATCTAATCTATTACACACGTCTACATATACATATCTTTACTTACGTCAGTACAGTCGTCTATTTTATTTTAAAACATGTCAGTGTGTATATATTTCTGTTTATGAGGATGTCTGTTTATTTTTATAACTGTGTGTGTGTGTGTTGTAGTGAGCCTTGTATTAATTAGCTCACATTATTAGGCACAAATAGCTTATCTAACACCTTCTAACTGATCTTTAATCTGCCTGAAGTGACTTATTTCCTGAACCTGGTGTCTGACTGAAGCTGCTGCTCTTCCTTTGTATCTGAGATGCCTGCAGGCTGATCTAGCACTGCTGCTCCGTCTTACTGTGTGTCTGTCTGACTGTCTGTCTGTGGCCACTTTCAGGGTTTAGGAAGTGAAACGGTGTCCAGCCGGCCGTTCTCTGACCTTTTAAAGGTGTTTGTTTCTTCTTCAGTGAGTCTGTAATGATTAATAATGTAAAACATGATCTTCCACTGCATGACATTTAAAACTTTCATTTTTCACATCTTAATAATTCTTCTTTCATTATCTAATATTTTATTTATATAACATACATACATACATGTTTCAGGCCAGAATACAAAAACACGATGAATTAATATTAAAGTAAAACGACTTAATATGAGGAAGATCATGTAAGTCAACAAAAATGTAACATTTTAAAAATTAAGTCATTATAAATACCTTTAAGCACTTTTGGAGTAAATGTAGTGACTAAGTAAAAGAAATCATTGTTTATATTTGTGATACTGTGATCTTATAAAACCAGAAGAACAAAAATGGCATATCCCAAGATCCCAATCTTTTCTTACACGTTTCGCACTATAAAGTTTGGTCATTAGAGGGAGGTGTGCACTCACAACTCCACCTCAGACTTCACCTACGAGTACAGCCATTGGCTCACTACCAAAACCTCTGCTTTAATTAGGGTGTGTGTTATGTGTATGCAAATGAGCTGCTGGTGTGCTGGCGCTTGATTTCATGCACTGAAGCTGATTCATCAACTGTTCTTCATTCATTTTTGCTTGTTTTGATGTTAAAAGTGTTAACACATAGTCACAGTTGTTTTTATGTCTCATAAGAGTCTGGTTTGGTATGAACTCGGTGGGGACATCACAGATGTCATGTGACTGGGTTTACTGCAGGTATAAAAAAGTGAGAACACCAGTCAGTTGTATCAGAGTGTAAAACCATCATCATGTGTAAAGGACGTGATGTGACTGATGATAATAGTGTAGCTGTGAAACATGGTGGAGGCAGCATCTCAGACACCACTAACTGTGTGAGATGTTCTGCTGTAGTGAAGCTGTACTGAAACTGGACGTCTGGTACATTGAGTGTCTCAGAACCTGCACACTGGACTTCAGACAGCTTGGACTGTGTGTCTCTCAGACTCTAGGATCTGATTTACTAATGAAATGTAAACAGAGGACTTTGTACTGAGTAACAGTCAAGTTCTGGTTCTGCTTAGTCCAGGTAAGACACTTGTAGTCATTTACTCACAATCACAGATTGTCTCTGTTCACCTGTGGATAATAAACAGAGGCGGCTGATAAAGTGAAGCTGAGGTGGCGGTGGCGCAGGATCAGATGTGAAGAGGAAGTGGGTTTCCGTGTTTGACGGCACAGGACCGGTTTGCACAGCTGCTCTCCTGCTTCTGGATTTCATTTATTTGTCCACGTCACATGACTTTGTGTCATTTATTTGATTAGCTTGTGTATTTGTATCAGATATATCAGATTTGGGTCAGTCTGTGTTACATCACCGGATCAAAGACGGGTTCAGAGACGCCTCCAGCAGCTGCTTTCTGGCCAGAGTCGGTTCTGCTGGTGTTCAGTCCAGTTGATTGTTTATAGAGTGTAAATTGACGTAACACTGGAAGTATTGGAGGTTAGACTGCAGGTGTGAAAGATACACATCGGTAGCAGCACATTTCTGTCCATTCAGTGCTACTTTTCACTTTTAAATATAATAAAAATGTTAAAAATCGCACTCGTTTGAGATGAATTAATGAGCTGTCTGATGATAAACACTGTTAAGGTAACAGACCTGTAAATAACTGTGTGTATTCCAGCTGATGATGTCATACAATAGACACAAGTCTTAATAAAACATAAATAGTGTATAAATAATAATAAATGATCATGTGACACAGACTCGGTACAGTACAAACCCCTCAGAGCTCATTTAGTCTCTTTATTGCAGGAGTTTCATCACTGAGGACACAGACGTCCTCCTGATACACTAATCCAGTCCCAGTGGAGCTTAATTGGACCTCAGGAGAAAATTAATTAACAGAATTTAGGATGTGGTGCCTTTAATACGTTCTAAATGAATTTTTGTCTAAATGAGTCTGTTTTGTTTGTGTAGCAGCTATTAAAGACATGGTACTATGTCCAGAAGTTTGTGGACACTCCTACTAATGCATGCAGAAGTACTGCTGTTAGAACAGGACTAAACCTACGGCACCATGTCTAATGCCAGGTGTGGACTAGAGGGGTATAAAGCTGTGTTCTCTGCTGCATCCAGGACTTCTGGAATGAGCTGGTGGAGTTGGGGATGATGAACTTCCTGACATTTTGTGGCTGTATACAATCAGACCCTCACCGCAAAGCTCCAAAATCAAACAGGTCTTCTCTGGACATTAGTGTCCCAATACTTTTGTCCCAGTGGTGTACGTTAAGCTGCTGTGGTACAGTTTGTGTGCTGCTTTGACTTCCTGTGGTAAGTTCTCTTTCTAGTTGTTTAAGGAGGTGAAATGTCACACACACACAACAGTGTCGTAGAAAGTGTTAGACTTCCTGGAGAACACAGGAAGTGTCTCAGAGCTGAGACCGTGTTGATCACTTGCCCAACGTGACCTAACTGCCCTTTTCTGAAAATTAATCATTACAAAGTCAACATGAAGCCATTTTCACTCTGAGGTCATATTTACACAGTTAGCCTCATCACTCAGACCAAACGTGTTTGGGGTCCAAATTTAGCTTCTTTAGAACTGAACCTGCAGGACTAGCACATGCTAGAACTTAATAGTCACCTAAGTAGCCCAGTCATTTCTCTACCAACATCACCAAGACGTCTCTCAGCCCATTAAAAGTCATCCACACGTTAGTGAAGGTGTGACATTAGTGGGTGTGGTTTAGGACACATTCAGACTTGCTGTCAACTATACAAGTAATAAAAACTTGTGTAGCGGAATGCTGCGTCGGCCATCTTGGACAATCAAGTCTTTGCAGGAAGTGCTGAGTCTACACTCTTAAAAAATAAAGATGCTACAAACGATTCTTTGAGTGATGCCGTAGAGCAGGTGTCCACCATACCTACCAGCATACCTACCAGTAACTACAAAATCCTGGACTGGAATCTGGATTCAAGGTTCAGACCTGAGGAACAGGGACATAGAGGAACCACTTTTAAATGGTGGGTTCTTTAAAGAATCATAATTTTAGGAAGAACCTTGACTTGGTAGAGAACCTTCAGAGCATTAACATGTTCTTCACACTTACACATCTCATTAATAGGTTCTTTAAAGAAGCAGACATTAAAATATTCTTTAAGGAACCAAAATGTGCTTCGGTGGCATAATTCAGAGAACCCTTTGGGGGAACCTTTTTTTTTTTTTTAAGAGTGTAGAATCAGTTTTGGTGATGCTCAGGACCCCCCACAGAGCTGGTGGATCACTCTCAGTGACACTGATGTGGTGGTGGTGTGTTAGTGTGTGTCAGTGTCACTACTGTAGTGAAAATAGTGACCAACCAGCCAACAGTGTCAGGACTAGAGGACCAACACACACTGTGCTGAGCTGCTGTCTCTGACTTTACATCTACAAGACCAACAAGGCAGGTGTGTCTGATAGAGGACAGTGAGTGCACAGCAGCTCTAACACACCACCACCACATCAGTGTCACTGAGAATGATCCACCTGCTCTGTGGGGGGTCCTGTCCATTAAAGTGCACCAGCAGACAATGGTGGAGATGCACAGAGGTGGTTTTAATGTTATAGCTGAGCGGTTTGTTTGATTGTAGCTGCTTAAGCCCTGTTGTTTTTATCTTCTTCCACTCTGAATGTGATATTAGTGTGAGCCGGAGGTCGGAGTGAGAGGTGAGACTCATCGTCTCCCTGAGATAAAACATCACAGCTCGCTCACTCTTACACCGTAAAACCGCCTCCAGGCAGGTCCGGACAAAAGCCCGAGCGGCTCCGGATCGGAGTGATTTGGTGCTGTGTAGAGCTGTGATGTTCAGGTGATAAGTCAGCATCAGTGTTGAGATGCTTTTCATGAACGGTGTTAATACTCTAAACATCACCTCAGTGTATTTACACTCAGTGTCCACTTTTTCAGCTCCTGTCTGTTATTATCGGTCACTGTGTGTGTATTACAACCCAAATCCCAAAACGAGCGCCGTGCAAAATAAATAAACATAATCAACAGAATACAGTGATGTCCAAGTCTCTCAGTCTCATTTTATTCACAGTAGATCACTGAACACATCAGATGTTGAGACATTTGACCATTTTATGAAAAAATAACTAATTGAGAACAGCTACACATCTCCAAAATGTAGGGACGGGGAAACGAAAGGCTGGAAGAGTAAATGGTGCTAATAAAAAACAGCTGGAGGAGCAATTTGCAGTTAAGTCACATGACCGGCAATAAAACACATTCAGAGAAGTTCTCGGAAGCAAAGATGGTTCACCTGCAAAGAATAAAATCATGAACACATCTTCAGCAGATTCAGAGACTCGGAGAAGTCCCTGTGCACAACGGACAAGACCGTCATCACTGATCTTCAGCTCCTCAGGCTCAGGTCTGGTTCTGTACTGGATATCACTGCATGGGCTCAGGAGCACTTCCTGACATCACTGTCTGTAATCATCATCATCTCTATCAGACAAGACAATACTAAAGCACATCCTGCATCATCACAGCAGCATCACTGCACAGAGGAGGAGTCAGGCTGCTGAACTGACCCGTCTGTGGTCCAGAACACATTCACTGCATCAGGACCTGAAACATCCAGTAAAGACTCAGAACTGTGGAGCAGCTCCATCAGACACGACTGAGACAACCTTCCTCTCCCAGAAGTCCAGCAGCTGCTCTGCTCACTGCTCACATGTTTACAGACTCAGAGAAGAGGAGACGCTGCAGCCTGGCACACACGACCCTGTGCCAACGTTTCTGCCATCATAAAACAGTAAAACATCACTTTCATCATCTGACGTGTGTGTGATGTTCTGTTGAGTCTGAGATTTTCAAATCTTTGCATTGTTTTTATTTACATTTACAGAATTTGGGGGACTGAGGTTGTATTATTAGTCTAATTTGGCCTGTTAGTGTATCAGCCTGTCTGTATCTGTCCATCACTATATCATCCTCCTGTACTGTTATCAGGCCTTTGTTCTGTCCTCTCCAAGGCTTTTCCAGTCCAGACACAGAGGAGATCAGGCCTGTGGCTCGTAGACCTGCATCTTTTCACAACTTCCAGGTTTTAAAAATGCAGGATGCCTCATAGTCATTACTGGAAGCTCACATCAGGGACTGATCTTCATCATAAGCTCATTACAGCTTCAGTTTTAATGAGACTGTACTCCGTACACACTAACACACACATTCGGCAGCGCTGGGTAAACAAAGCGCCGCGGTGTCACTCGGGGACAGCTGCGTACAGGACGGACTATATATAGAACGAGGCCTCGGGGAGCTCCAGAGCTGTGGTTCCTTCAGCTGGAGCTGCTGCTGAGGTGTTAGAACCCGTTATGTAAAGACAGGGAGGTGGTCGGAGCACCTGAAGCAGGAATGATGAGCTTCTAGGAACTCGTTGGCTCGGCTGTAGAGTCATGTGATGCTTTTAACCTCTTTGACCAAATGCTGCCACGTTGTTTTTGTGCATATTTACACACATTTTTACTCCCATCAGCCGAGACGTTTACTTCTTTATTTTAGCAGAGCAGTGGTCTGTTAAACAGTAGCCATGTTTACTAATAATTAGTTAATAATCAGGCTAATGGCTCAGTCGTAATAGAGTAGGGTTAGTCTGATTACAGTTCCTGTCTGAGTGAACGAGGTGGGAAATAATTTAAATAATCTGTTAAATAGAAGAATAATAGTCAAATAAACACCTCTAACTACATTACCACATTACTACATTTTTTATTATTATAAAAAAAGAGGCAATAATAATAATAATAATAATAAATTGTAAAAATTAGGTTTTTATTTTCTGAGACAGGACTCCTTATTAGTTAAATTAACGTTATTATTTTTTTACTTATTCTAAAAAAACAAAAGAGGCAATAATAATAATAATAATAAAAATAATAATAATAAATTGTAAAAATTAGGTTTTTATTTTCTGAGACTCCTTATTAGTTAAATTAATGTTATTATTTTTTTTTACTTATTATTATTATAAAAAAAAAACAAAAGAGGCAATAATAATAATAATAATAATAATAATAATAATAATAATAAATTGTAAAAATGAGGTTTTTATTTTCTGAGACAGGACTCCTTATTAGTTAAATTAGATATTTTTTTTACTTTTTATTATTATAAAAAAGAGGCAATAATAAAAATAATAATAATAATAATAATAATAGTAAATTGTAAAAATTAGGTTTTATTTTCTGAGACAGGACTCCTTATTAGTTAAATTAACGTTATTATTTTTTTACTTATTCTAAAAAAACAAAAGAGGCAATAATAATAATAATAATAATAATAATAATAATAATAATAATAATAAATTGTAAAAATGAGGTTTTTATTTTCTGAGACAGGACTCCTTATTAGTTAAATTAGATATTTTTTTACTTTTTATTATAAAAAAGAGGCAATAATAATAATAATAATAATAATAATATATTGTAAAAATTTGGTTTTTATTTTCTGAGACTCCTTATTAGTTAAATTGGATATTATTTTTGTACTTTTTACAGTATGGTGTGTATTTAACAATAATAACAATAATAACAATGTTAATACAATAATAAGTTACACAATCCAAGGCTGCTTTATAGATCAGGGTTTAAGAAAAAAATGACGGTGAAAGTATTTTAAGATCTAATTACAATACTGGAGTTCATTAGTAAGTACAGTTAACACAAAATGACTGAATGAGGAAACTCCTTGTAGCTTCCATTCAATAAAAAGGTTGTGGGCGGCGTTTAAACTTGTACTGCTACTAGCCGATAAAGGGCGTCAGAGATGTTTTGGTGTCTGTACTGCTGCTGTGTACCGTTCTCATTTACAGCCTCCGAGTCATAATGATGAGGCTGCCTGCAGATGTGCCCGTCAGTGTGGTATTTGTTTGTTTACCATCCTATTAAAGACAATAATAAATGATTGTTTACCAGGACGATTATTTAAAAATGATCAGCTGATGTCTGATCACTGCATGGTTTTGACTTGAGCAGAGTCTAAAGACTCGATGTCCTCATGCCCCTGCAGAAGCGGCTCACTGGTGCTCTGGTGCCAAATATTTTAATGCTCTACCTGCTGTGGGGCCACAGATGAGACCACATTGTGAAATCTGTTGTAAAGACCAGTGCTAATCCTAATCCCGCTACACCAAAGCCTCCATCTGCTCCTCTGTACCAGGTTTAAGAGACCAGAGAGCCCAAAGCGCTCACCTGCTTTATACATCACAGCTTTATACAGCTGCTGTTTCAGTCCGGGGTCATACAGCATCCACCTGCAGCCGGTCCGGCACCAGAACTCTGAGCACACAGACAGAGAGGTGAGCAGAGAAGATGGAGGTGATGAGGAGGGACATGAGCAGAGGACCTTTCAGTCTGAGACGTTTATACAGGACAGTGTCCCCATCGCTGCACTGAGGCAGGAACAGTGTCTCCCGTTGTCCTGCTGGTCTCCCGTCCATGTCCTGACAGTGTGTCTGTGCAGGTGTTGGGCTGCTGTCTCTCTCCTCCTCCTCTTACCATCTTTTCTCTTCTAACCTACATGCACTGATGTGTGTGACCTCACTAAAGCAGCAGACTTGAAATGGGCTTGTTTAGCCGCTCGTATGTGCTGAAGAGTGACAGGTGTGTTTACACACAGACTGAGAGAAGGAAGGAAAAGTGTGTTTGAATGCTGAGACAATTTGAGCTAAAACTGCAGGATTTGTCTCCGTTTGCTTGTAAAGCGTGACGCGGTGCTGAGAGAAGGTTCTTCTCGTCCCTCCTTTGTTCTAATTTAGTCCGTTTGAAGGCAGCGATGAGCTATTTTCAGCCCCGTTGAGCCCTCCCACTCCTTCCTGGGCCCTTTTTCACTCTGTTTGTTCATTTTTCTGTCATTAGAGGAGTACAGAGGCTGCTAATCTGGGCTCTTAAACATGGACTGCTCTGAATGTTCCTGCTTCAGTAACACGTACAGTGGACGAGGGGGCACGCTGAATTATTCAGCAGCGCAAACTGAGCTGGCACCGCAGGAGAGAGAGGAGAACGGGGCGAGAGACAGTCACACACTGCTGGGGGAGAGAAGAGAAGACTGAGCACTGGAGCCTGACTGACATACGGGTCGTTACAAAGATGTAACAAAAAACGTTTGGGAAGCTCCGCCCCCACTGCATCTACTCACTGACCACTTTATTAGGTACACACACCTTGTGTTGAATTGTACACCCATTGTCCATTTTGGCTCCACCGACCACACAGGTGCATGTAGTTCTGACGTGGTGGTGGTGTGTTAGTGTGTGCCGGTTTGGTTTGTGCTGATTTGTCATTAAAATGAACATTAGTGTTATTTTATCAGGGACAGCTCAGCGGCTCAGTAGAGCTCCACTGCGGGTCTCTGAGAGTCTGATTATCTGAGAAGTCTGAGGATGAAGCAGATGCTGATGACTAAGTTCGTTTCGAGCTGAAAGTGGCCGCTGGTGGACCAGGGCTGTCAAATCCAGAGATTACACCAGGCCACACGTCGTCACCTCAGCACAGACCTGATTATCTGTGAGGAAACCGTCCCTGTGTCCGACACATCCATCCCAGCTCAGTTTTAGTGCTCTTCTGCTGACTGAAGGCAGGGATGCTGTTACCCTGAGCTCAGTCTGAACCTCCTCTGCTTCATCTCTCACACCCTGCAGGTATTTATAGCCCCATCGTCCTCACACAGCGCCGCCTGCAGGAGCCTGAACTCACTACCAGCTTGACTGTGAGGCTGAAGGGCTTTACATTAAGTAGAAAATGTAACAGTGACTTAGTCGTTCTGTATAGTGTGTGTGTGAGTGACGGCTCTAGACGTTTTGTTCCTGTCCTGACGCTTCAGTATGAGAACGTGTTTGTACCTGTGAGCCGTTTCTCTCCAGGCCTCCGTCAGTGTGGCGTTTTGTCTGTCGTTTGATGACTGCTGTGACATTATAACACCTTCTGAAGCTGCTGTACGTGGTTGTGGTTCTGTTCTATATTTAGTGTTGCTGGGCATTTGTGTGCCTCTGTGTGGTGGGCAGGGGTGGGCGAGATGGTTTAAGGCATTAAAGTACCCGGGTCTACCATTGGTTCTAAACTTATGATGTATAACTCCACCAGTTTGCAGTGTCTTCTGGGTAATTATTACTGGATAGAAGGTTATGGACTGTCACTGGGCTGGTGTTCCTCAAGGTTCTGTCTCCAGTTGTAGAACATTATGGGATTGTGTTTGTGGTTGTATTAACACCACCCTCCATGTCCCGACTCCAGACTTTGTATTTATGTTTAAAACGACGAACCTGCTGATTTTAAAGATGTTAAATGTGAAGTCAGGCTGTAAATGTAAACATTTGAGGGTAAAATGGAGATCAGACAAAGCTGATATACAACTTCTTACAACAGAAAGCAGCTGTGAGGCCTTTACTGTCCACTGGGGGCAGTGTCGCTGCATTGTGTGGCTTCCTCACTACTTAAACAGACGTGTAAATATTGTCAAATGTAAATGATCATATTTCTGTGTTTACTTAGTGTGTCAACATCAGACTAACACTAGTGTAGAGTTTAGAGACACGACTCTGGACAGAAGTTAAGTGATGATCACCGTGACTTTATTTTAATGCTGTGACGTCTAGAACCCAACATGTGACTTGGCAGGTTTGGCACGTCCTGAGTATTTATTCTGTTTACATTGTTTGGACATTAGAGGACTACGTTACCTGGATACTGTCTCATTAACGAGACAAAAACATACTTTTTACAACATACAATATACTCAGGTGAGAGTTTTCTCATCATCACAATAACAACAGTTATAGCTTCGCTGTTGGTCAGAACCTGGTGGTGTTCCGTTTGGTTTCAGGGTTCTCGCTCCAGTTTGTGTGGATCGTTGGCGAGTGAGGAGCAGCTCTTTCAGCAGGAAATTGTGTTGCTTATCTCTGTCCTCGTCTCTTTTACTTTAGAGATTAGCATTTGACTCAAGGAGCCGTCTGAAGAGCGACGATGACTCTGATTGAAGTGACTGAACAGAGACAGAGAGAGAGGGGTAGAGAGATGAGGGGAGAGACAGAGAGAGACAGAGAGATGAGGGGAGAGACAGAGAGAGACAGAGAGATGAGGGGAGAGACAGAGACAGAGAGAGACAGAGAGACAGAGAGAGAGACAGACACAGAGAGAGAGACAGACAGAGAGAGAGAGAGACACAGAGAGAGAGAGAGACACAGAGAGAGAGAGAGACACAGAGAGAGAGGGGTAGAGAGATGAGGGGAGAGACAGAGAGAGACAGAGAGATGAGGGGAGAGACAGGGAGAGACAGAGAGAGAGAGACAGAGAGAGAGAGACAGAGAGAGACAGAGAGAGAGAGAGACACAGAGAGAGAGAGAGACACAGAGAGAGAGAGACACAGAGAGAGAGAGAGACACAGAGAGAGAGGGGTAGAGACATGAGGGGAGAGACAGAGACAGAGAGACAGAAATAACCTTCAGGACGTCTTTGTGACTAGACTGTACAGCTGTGATTAGGGATGCTCTGTAATTGTGCCTCGTAGGTATGAAATTGTAGTTTTAAAGCCGACTCTTGAGTCATTAGTCTGGACTCAGTCAGTAATGAATGTTCACATCTGCAGTTCTCTTTGGCCCACATTTCAGCTTGACTGACAGTATTAACTGAGGGTACATTTGGCTGGCTCAGCTCAGCCCCAGGTCCACCTTATGTGGGTAATCGGTTCCAGAGAATTGAACTTTTGGCCTACATCCAGCATGGTTCCAGACATTGGGTCCATATCTGGGTCATAAAACCCATCAGTCAGGTGTGTATAATCTGAAGGTGTGGGCTGTTTGTAGTGTGGGCACCTTTATGACTAAGAACGATGAAGGAGAGTAAAATCTGTGGGAAGTGTCGTCATGTGTGTTGTCTCTCGTTTTCTACATCGTTTAGGATTTTTAACCCCTGTAGTGTCAGTCAGACTGAAGTCAGCGTCTCTGTGTCTTTATTAAAAAGTCTACATGTATATGTCTTTGCTGAAGACGGTGAGGAGGAGCCGGTCTCTTGTGCCAGCAGAGAGGACCGTAAAACGCAGAACTGGGCTGGCAGAAAAACCCAGAATGATTCACAACTCTAGCAGTCCCATAAACCCCAGGCTCATCAGTCACAGAGGGACAGGCCGGCTGGCCTTTTCTGCCCACACCGCTGCCCCATGCTGAGTCATGCCCACACGGAGGGCACTGCCCAAGCGCTCTGGTGCAGTTTTGTTTCGTGGCTGAGCTGCAGAACCTTGTCGGTCTGAGCTGAGCTCCCCCGGGCCGGCTGAGCGCTCCATCTGTAAAAACGTTTAAGGCTCACAAAGACGACTGCAGCCGTGTGCACAGATGAAGGTGTTTCTGACGACCAGCTTTGGGATTTTGTTTACGGGCAGAACTTCTACTTAACCCTCAAAAGCTCTGATCTCTCACTATTTTACTATTTCACTTCACTCGTCCGGTTCTGAATAAACACATCATTCTGATTTCTCTTCATGCTGATTATCTGGTTTTTTTTGTTCTGAAGAGCAACAACTTCAGTCATTTATTTATTTTATTATATCAGCTCAACACAGTGATTAAGAGGAATTAAAAACAATAAAACATTTAAACAAACAGTGACTGTGAGAGTATTACTGTAAATCATTTGTTGTCACAGTTACACAACATCATCCCAACACAATGCAAAATGAAGATTTTATGACTGTCAGAGAAGACTTATAGATTAATACAAAGACCAGTGTTGGGTTTCTAGAATATCTCCTATTCTAGTGATTAATAGTGTTTATTGAGGTTGTTTATGGACTAATATTGGTTCTGATGATGTGTGTATGTATGTGTAGGTTCTGTGGGGACTGTCTTCAGCCGTGTCTGCAGGTCACGTCTCCTCTCTGTCCCTTGTGTCGCATGCCTTTCGACCCAAAGAAGGTGGACAAGTCCTCCAGCGTGGAGAAGCAGCTCTCCTCTTACAAAGCTCCATGCCGGGGGTGCAGTAAAAAAGTGAGTGAAGGGGCGGAGTTTATGATGATATTTAATAGGTATTGTGAAGAATTTAATCACTGTATGCTTTTATTAAAGTCTCACTCATAATATCTGCACATGTTCACTTCTGTCTGATCTTCACTCTGTCCTCGTCATGTTCCAGGTCACGCTGGTCAAAATGCGCTCTCACATCTCGTCTTGCACAAAGGTTCAGGAACAGATGGCCAACTGCCCAAAGTTTATGCCCGTGGTCCCCACTTCACAGCCTATTCCCAGGTGAGACTTTAACACTATCCCGGCCGGATCAGCAGAGGTTCTGTAATGACTGGTCATCTCAGGACACAGGCTGTGATTTAATAATGTGAAGCGGACTGGAGCTGGGCTTCAGCCAATCACAGACAACCATTTACACACACAGCGAATTCATACTGGATTATAATCACTCCACTGTTATTACTATCAGACTGTAAACACCACACACACAGCAGATTCATACTGGATTATAATCACACCACTGTTATTACAGTCAGACTGTAAACACCACACACACACAGCAGATTCATACTGGATTATAATCACTCCACAGTTAACACTACACACAGCGGATTCATACTGGATTATAATCACACCACTGTTATTACAGTCAGACTGTAAACACCACACACACACACAGCAGATTCATACTGGATTATAATCACTCCACAGTTAACACTACACACAGCAGATTCATACTGGATTATAATCACTCCACAGTTAACACTACACACAGCGGATTCATACTGGA
>BRDA01036634.1:0-12298 GCA_036984385.1 Crenuchus spilurus | reverse complement strand
TGACTCTTGGCTGACTGGGTTTATTTAACTTTTGGTTGACTTTGGGTTTATTCTTAGTTGACTTCTGGTTGACTGGATTGACTCTTGGCTGACTGGGTTTATTTAACTCTTGGTTGACTCTTGGTTGACTGGATTGACTCTTGGTTGACTCTTGGTTGACTGGATTGACTCTTGGTTGACTCTTGGTTGACTGGATTGACTCTTGGTTGACTGGATTGACTCTTGGCTGACTGGGTTTATTTAACTCTTGGTTGACTTTGGGTTTATTCTTAGTTGACTCTTGGTTGACTGGATTGACTCTTGGCTGACTGGGTTTATTTAACTCTGGGTCGACTTTGGGTTTATTCTTAGTTGACTCCTGGTTGACTGGATTGACTTCTGGTTGACTGGATTGACTCTTGGTTGACCCTTGGTTGACTCTTGGTTGACCCTTGGTTGACTCTTGGTTGACCCTTGGTTGACTGGGTTTATTTAACTCTTGGTTGACTTTGGGTTTATTCTTAGTTGACTCCTGGTTGACTGGATTGACTCTTGGTTGACTCTTGGTTGACCCTTGGTTGACCCTTGGCGCTGAACTCTTGGCTGAGCGCTCGGCTGGTAATCATCGCGCTGTAGTTTTTTAACTCTCTTTGTCTTAATGAAGTGTTTGTGAGCTGATGTTTGTACGTTTTGTGTTTTAGGACAGCGGGACTCCACTGCGAGCTCTGCTGGGCTTATGAAGCTTAGAGGAATTCAGAGGTGGAGCCAAAGCTCATGTCCATCACAGACAAAAGTGTGGTCACCACATTTCTGTGATGTACTTTACTGTTGCTTAAGTCTCCTCCCCTTTTTGGGTGGAAGCCGGTCCTCTGGTTTGAGTGATGCTAAATACAAATTCTGAGATCTTTACTGAGTCAAAAGCATTTATTAGTGATTTGTAATTATTAGGAGCCCAAATCCTGTGACTAGTCTGGGAAGTGATGTAAGTCTCTCCTCATCAGTTGATTGCCAGGGAATCACCCTCCTCACCCCCCTGAATGACCTCCATTCTCAATCAAGTCTGTGCCTCCAAACCCTGGCTGGCTCCACCCCTGTGTCCTCGTTGGCTTTGTTGGTGTTAGTTAATGAGATTTGGAGAAAGTAAAGGTGTGTATATAACTGCAGGATGAAGAGCTTTGGCCTCATTATTGTTGTGTAGGTTTTAAAATCCTAACGAAGGTGGCACCACCACCACGTTTATGGAGCAGCATGTTGAAAACGTTGCACTTCTTGAAGAATGAGTAGTAATTGTGTTCGGCTGAGTACTGCCATGTGTGTTTTACAGCAATCATAACAAAAGTGTGTGTTACTTCATTTTTATGGGAAAAGCAGAGGAAGTTGGACTTTGAGAGTTTCAGAATGCCACATGAGTTTAACGTCTTATTGTGGGATGTTGGTCCGATTCCTCCGATATGTGGCGTTTGAGGATGTGCCACGTTTGGCATTGTGGGATGTGAGTGAATCTGGGCTATAAAAAAGCTGAAAGCTTTGAAACAGTGTAAGTAGGAGCCGACCTGCCCCCCCGTTCCTTTTTTTAACTCATTTATTATTGATGCTGTTTTCTAAGTGTTTGTAAAATTCCACGTGCAAATAATATTCATGTTCACAGCTGTAGCATAACGTAGGTTTTTGAACTTTAAACTCTTTTAATATTGTACTCGACCTTTTCTCGCTTCTGTTCTTGTTCATGAATGATCCTGAAATGTATCTTTTTCTTTTGTATTTCTAACATCGTCACCAAACCTGGTGCGGGATTGGGCCTGAAAACTGAACTGAACTCGCCCTCCTGGGACTCGGCGAGGACGTCAGTGTCTCTGGAACTGTTGAAATAATGTGAGACGCGATTTTGGACTCCATATGAGACTTTTGCTTCTTCTTCTTGGGTGTTGTACCACACTGTGGCCAGCAGAGGGCACTGTTGGAGCAGGCCTGACCCAGCACTGCTTTCTTTTGCTTTTTTATTGTTACTGGAGGACCAGCGCCTCCTTGTGTGGTCGTAATGGAGAGCAGTGAGAAAGGAGAAGCTGAACTTTGAGCTTTGGCCACTCGTCCCAGCATGGAGTCTAAAGACCTTACCGACTCCACCACTGATCCACTGGCTTGAGGGACTGTGTGTGTGTGTGTGTGTGTGTGTGCGTGTGTGTGTGTGCGCACTCCCAATGGGATTATGCATTCATGACTTAATAATGAAGAAGATGAATATGATAACAATAACAATGCGACTGATAAGGATGCTAACACCATGTGGAGTTCTGAAGCTGTAACGCCGTTTGAGGTTTAATAAGATAATTATATGATGTATTTGTAGCAGTTTTCCCCTCAATAAAACCACTGACCCATCCCACTTCAGCCCAGATCTTTTCCATTAATGCTTTCATTAAGCTTTTGATTAGGCTGGACTAAAACAAACCGAAACTCAACCCCAGGATCTGTCCCAGGCTTCAGCAGCTGAGCATCTTAATGGCCCGAGTGCTGTTTACGTTACTCTTTTTAAGCTTTAAAGACTAAATGATGCTTCTCTGACTATGCTAACCTGTGTTACTAGGCCATCAGGGAACAGTGTGCATTGATCACATTTAACTATTTTAAATAAGCATTAGCATTTTAGCATTAGCAGAAATATTTCTACAGCAGTTAAAAGTTATGGTGGCCAGACCAGATTTTCTATTTTTGGTGGACTGTCCCTGCTTGGAAATGTTCCAGTTCTGTAGACTTAAAACGCTTAAAGATCTGCAGATGAGTCTTGTGTTCTGCTTGCATTACAGAGGGCGCTGTCTGCTGCAACTAACCACTTCTACTACATGCTCACCTAGTTATAGAGGACACTGCTGTGTAAAACTCCAAAAGGGGACATATGTGGTGGATCTGGACGGGAATAAAATCACTGAAGAGCTCCTGTAGAAGAACTTTCCTCAAATCCTCCACATACATTTAATCACATCACGACAGTTTCAGCCACTAAACTCGTCTTGACTGATCACATTAGGTGTAGGAATGTGTAATGATGCCCAGGTTGCTGGTAAAGGGTATAAGAGGTGGGGGGGTCGGGGAGGTCAAATGAGAAACGCACAGTTTGGGGTGCACTTGCTGAAGTGCGGTTTAATTACCAACACTGAATAGACTCCTGACAGTCTCCTCTAGTGGGGGGATTCTTTTCTGCAGAGAATGGGGGCACCCCAGACTCACGGTGGGCCGAAAGGAGCCTGGACACAATTGCCGGTTGCCTGGGTAATGGCTGGCTTTAGAGGTTCTGGAGCTGGAAGCTGGTGAGGACGTCTAGGACAACACAGCGGCTCCTGGGTGATGGCAGCCTGCAGAGAAACATGCCAACGCTCCAAACCTGCTTGCATTTGCCCTCAGCACCTGCCCATGGCATGCTGGACTGCAGCCCGCAGGTGGGGCCTGTGCCATGTCACAGGCTGCTGTTCAGCTAACAAATGGGGTAAGCGATGGGCATGAAGCACACATTAGTTCACAGATGAGAATGGCAGGGGCCGTACTTTATGTCAAGCCAAGCCTTTTGTGGAGGATATAAAGTTTATATATGGGCATGTGTGTGTGGAGGCGCAGCAGTGTAGGGTCTCCAGCGGTCCAGTCAAACACTCAAGCATCCCTGAGCTCTCTTCCTACTACAGGACCTGCCATGTTCCTAGTCCCTTTATCCTCTCTTAAATGGGCATTACACCAAATCAGGTCTTTTAGCCGGGACACATTTTATAACAGTGATGATAGGAACCGGTTACAACGTCTCTAATTCAAATAATCACCAGCAGTGAACCTACATGTCTTTGAGCTTTTTGTCTTATACTAAATGGTTAAATGGTTAAAAGTAGTTTAATTTTGGTGCTGTCTGCTGCTACCTACTAACCACTTCTACTACATGCTCGCCTAGTTTTAGACAATAACGTGACTCTACACGACATCACCATAAAAGCCTTTGCAGGACACAAACCTGAGCAGAGATGCTTTAGGCTCGTAGAGTTAAAAAGGGAGAGCGAGCACTGGTCACATGTTCGTGTGATTTCATTGAGAACTGGTTCAAAACTAAAGACAAACTCGTTCAAGTACAGCTGCCAGAGTCGTGTGCATGTTACAACAGCACAAATAAACGCAAAAAAGGGTGTGGAATATCCTTCCATAGGTAAGTAAGCCTAGAATATTCACTTTTTTGAGTATTAAGTTAATTTATGCAGGAAAGAAAATTCAAAACGTATCAAAGTTCTGTAATAAACAGTCACTTTGCTGCAGGTACACGGACTTGACTTGATATAGAAAGAAAATAAAACCACCAGCTGACATTTTTCACCCCATTTTCGGCTTTTGTGTACAAGAGCATAAAGCACAGTTCTTGTTTACAGTAACATCTGTTAGACCAAAGACGTCTAGTAGTACTGTTATGTAGGGCTGCATCTAACGATTATTTTAGTAATCGATTATTCTTGCGATTAATTGAGTAATCGGGAAAAATAAATGAAAAATCAGGTTCTGCAATAACTACTTAAGCTTATTTTAAAAGTAATAGAAATACACAAAAAATAACGTTAAAGCTTTTTAATTAAACATTTTATTGCTTAAAATACAATAACAGCCTCCATTTCAGGTTCAAGTTTAAAACTCTTGCTTTTTTCATAAATCCAAAAACAGAAGAGAAATACATTTTTAGAAATCACATTAAAGGTTAAAAGCAAACATAAATTAAGGCACAATACAGTAAACATTGCCTTTTTATATATTCTACTTTGAATTTCAAGTCTGTGTGACAAAACCCTTACTTTTTTAAAGTGCAAAAACACAGAAATAAAATAAAATCACATTGATTTAAAGGTAAAAAGCAAACATAAATTAAGAATAATAAACAATTTCAAGTCTGAGGTATAACAACATCCACTTCTAGGTTTTCTACATGTTGAATGAAATATTTTCTCTTTTACAAAGCCAACATATATTAAACATTATTCTTACAAACACTATCAACACAACATATAACAACTGAGGAAAGTGAGTATGTCAACATGCTCAGAACTGAGGCTTGCCCTGCGCTTTGATGCAATGTTTCCTGCTGCTGAAAACAGGCGCTCTGATGACGTGGATGTAGCTGAAATACACAGCAGAGACTTTGCCAGTTCTGCCAGTGTTGGATAGCGCGCTGCGTTATTTTCCTATTGTCGTTTTCTTCTCGCAGGTTGTCGCTCTTTTCCCTCGTCGCTTCCATATTCCCGCTTCTCAACTAAAAATCTCTGCGCCTCCTCCTTCCTGTGCGCGGGTGACGTAAGCATGGTGTACCACATTAAAAGTCGTCTGTGTGAAATACCGTGCGCTGAGTTTTAAAATTAAATAAACGATTACTCGAGGCACAGAAAATTACTCGAGTAATCGTTTCACCCCTACTGTTATGTAGGTTTATATTAGGTCTATATAGAGTTTACAATAAATGTAACTTTATCAGTTTGGTCAGCAGAACACAGAACAGTGTTGGTGTATGACAGCACGACTACGAGGCACCTATCATGGATTTTCATGGCTTATGCATCACCTGCTTCTAGTCTGGATCCTGCAGAATATAGTTTTAGCATGTTTACACTAGTCTTATTCTATCAGTATGATTCAGTCATGACTTACAGTCTGTAATACTGAATATATATATATATACGCCGTAGAGTCGACATGTTGACAATCACTCAGTCTGCTTATTTATTGTACTCATTTCATAAAGCCGACATGTCTTTACACCAGTGTGCAGATTGCCAGAGTATTTGAACTGCTTTAAAATGTATTATGATTGACAAAAAAGTTTCTAACAGTAGAATAAACAGCTGGATATCCTTAGACAGACTTTCTAATATGAGAAGATTCAAAATTTTTGGGACCTGGCAACCTGGGACTCTTCCATCATTCTGGGTTTGACGTGTTGTTTTTTGTGGTGTTCTGAGTGACCTGAAAGACACTTTGTAATCCGATTTGAGTGGCCAGAGCGTTCAGACCGAGACGGATCTGTACATCAGACTGTGAACACGTCAGACCAGCTCCACACGTTTGGATCAGATTTGCAAAAATCAGGTTTGATGTATTTTTGACTGAACAGACTATTAAAATTAATCAGACAGACAGAAATCAGATTCAGGCCGCAGTCTGAACACAGACTTTGAGGAGGGAATCAAGTCCACTTAGTCATGAAATGAGCAGTGTAAACCGGGTCAAACTGGGTCAGAAACCACTTTTTTTACAGTATTACAGTTACTACTGCTACCATTTTTGTATATAAACACACTAAGTAAATAGTGAACAGTAATCTGACCTCTGACCTCTGCTCTCAGACGGTGTGTGTGCAGGTTAGGCCGACGTGTTCATACAGACACTATAGGCACTGCCACAGAAAGAGGGTTTGTGAGGCTGAAGTGTGTCTCTGGGACACAAGCATGAGAGGAGCAGGTGTAGGAGCTTCATCTATTCAGACACTGAGGGGCTCCTTCCAAAAACAGGCCCAGATTCACAGCTCGTTAACTAACGAGGGGAACTTGTTAAGCTTAAGTTAAACTTCTTTTGTCTGTTTGATTAAAATGAATGAAGATGTTTGTATAATAGAGCTTCTGATTAAACATAATACCTGATGTCTGCTAACCCTACATTATAACACTAGAAAGATCTTTTATTCTCAGATTTATCTCTAAACTATTTCTTTCTTTCATCATGATACGCATCACAGTCAGTCTTGTCCGGTTGATGACTAATATCCTATTTTTTTTTCCCTCACTGACTGTAAAGCGTCCTTGGGTCTCTGAAAGGCGCTATATAACATATTATGTAACATATTATTATTATTATTATTATTATTATTATTATTATTATTAGAACAAACACACACAAGAGATGTGGCTCAGAAAGAGGGTACAGGGTTGCCAGGTAATGAAAAAATATCACCTCCATGTCAGCTGTTAATGGCAGGAATGGCTCCTTCCCTGAGCACTCATCACCATCAGCTCAACTCATCACACTCTCTCTGTTGTGTATTTTGGGACAGTAAAGTTTAACAGTTGCCCTAAAATGTTTACAGACATGAAAAGTCCAGTTTGGTTTAAATTTCACTGGCTGATGAGATGGTGTGCGTGTTGTTTTTGATGTCAGTGTTACCGTCTGGCTGCAGAGGCTCAGTAAACAGCAGTGAGCGTCAGAGATGATGCAGCAGGAGGAAAGTTGAGCTCTGGGTCTGAGTGATGTCACAGCTGCTGAAGGAGTTAAATTTGAGTTTTTCTTCCTGTGCTGAGCTCAGTTTTGAGTGATGGTAAGCGGTTGACGGCCTGTCCGAGGCTCAGAGGGAAAGTGAGCCGGTGTTTGACGAGCTGGAGCAGCACTACAGCCGGAGCGGTGCCACTACTTGACCTCCGGGGTTAAAGGTTGTGACACAGGAAGTAAACGCAGCTTAGTGGAAGCGGCTGTGGGCCGGTGAGGAAAGTACAGGTGTGATTTAAGAGTCTAAGCCTCGTTACTTTAGTTAAAACTGTCAAGAATGCTGAGAAGCTAAAGATGGGCTGTCAGGACAAAAGTATTGGGACACCTGCTGGTTCATTGCTAAAATAGTTGATTCTGCTGTCTGTACTGTCCAAACAAGGATGCAGCCCACAAGAGCATCAGAACCACCTCATCCCAAAACTACTGTTCCTGCTGGCGTTTACTTGCACTTAATGTGGACTACCACGGCTAATGTGGCTTACGTTTCTTTATATGACTGTATTTAAAATTAAACGAAGGCTGTATGTGTGTATCTCGGCTCCAGTTAGACGTTTGTGATCTATTTAACCTAAACACCTAAGATAATAACGGATTGCACATTTCCCTTTTAGACATTGAAAATTAAAAAAATAAAATATGAAACATATCAAACGATCAACATATTCATCGCCGTTAGCTAGCTAGTTAACATCTAATAGCTAGCTAGCTACTTTGGCTACGTTAGCTTACCTTTTTGTAAAGCTCGTGGTGGTGAGAACTGAGTTCCTCTCGAGGTTCGTTGTGTTTTCACAGTTATTCTAAATCAAACTTTGCACACTGTTTTGTTTTCTGTGGCAGCAAAAGTGAAATTATTTCATAAATCACTTGTTTTCCGTCCAAGCTGCGGGAGTGACGTCAGCACGTTGTGTTATTAAACTTCACCAGTGTGGAAGGGGAGGAGTCAGAGTAAGGATGTGGTACGACAGGTTTATTTAAAAAAGCGGATTACTGGACAAATACATTCTTTTGTTCCTTCTGTGACATTTTCTTTTTGTTTTTATTCGTTGACGAGAAGTATAATACTTTTAGTCATAGTTTTCGTTTTAAAATATGTTTTTATTTAGTTATCATCTCGTTTTCATTGTGAAAAAATGGTCGTCTGCAACAGCAACAAAAGACACGACCCTTTTAAAGCGCAGATTGAATTGCAGAAATGGCGTCCAACTGGAGGCGGAGCTAAATCTCAGTCTAAAACTAATCTCGCTAATCTAAATCTGCTTTCCAAAATAAAAGTCTCCTCTGATTATTGCTTTACTCAAATTGATGGAGTCGGTACAAAACGGCCAGTTTGATTTCCAGTGTTCTGTGATAAAGCTCAGACTGGATGTAAATGTATTATTGAATATTCAGAAATGTGAAAAACTCAACATTTTACTTTCTGTTTAAATAAAAACACATTTGCAGTGGAAAACAGGGCGGGGTGTCTCTGGCTAACTGGATCAGGCTTTGAAATGTTAGTGCGCTGCACCTGTTTGGAGGCTTTTTTCCACAACAAGTGGACAGATATAAGCGGCACCGCACCCCCTCCCAGCCCAGGCGGGCTGGGGCGCATGGTGGCGGGGTTTGGGTAACAAGTGCAACACATTGCGCTCATTCAATGTGTGTCAGCGAGCCGTAGGAGCTGGATATTTATACACAGCCAACACTCACTGTGGAAAATATTCCTCCAGCTCCGGAGACCACAAGGCTGCCTGGAGGTCGTCCACTAAAATATCTCCCTCAGGTCAGAGAGCATCCGCTGGAAAGGCTAAATATAGGCTAGCGTTGCCTTCGCGGGTGCTAAAAGTGGCCACTCGGATTGGAATAGTGTCCTGCGATGCGGCAGAGATGATGTGTGCTTATTATAAACAGGTTACTCTGTATTTATAGGCCTTAAAGTTTGTATTAACATCCCAGAAATGCTCTGCCTGCTTATCCCCTGAAGCTCATGCAAAGCTATCCATTATGTTTATGGCTCTTCTCGAGCTTCTGTTACATTGTCATGAGCAGCGATGGGAGCTGAAGACTGATGATGATTCAGACGTTGGCCCGGTGTGCTGGGAAATGGTCACCTTTGACCTACAAGTTAATCGCACATCTTAAACCTGCTGCCGAGAAAGGATGAAGCCTCTGTTCCCTCACTCCATCCTGACATGTACACAGACTCCACTTGTTCTCGCTTTATTTGGAGAGGCAGCACTGATGTGGTGGTGGTGTGTCAGAGCTGCTAAACACTGTGTCACTCACTGTCCTCTATCAGACACACCTGCCTTGTTGGTCTTGTAGATGTAAAGTCAGAGACAGCAGCTCAGCACAGTGTGTGTTGATCCTCTAGTCCTGACACTGTCGGCTGGTTGCTGCACTATTTTCACTCTGACACACACTAACACACCACCACCACATCAGTGTCACTGTGAGTGATCCACCTGCTCTGTGGGCATTTGTCTCCTGAACATTGAAGAACTCAAAAAGTAAACAGAGAAACAGATGAACTACATAAATAATGAGTGTAAATTCAAGAAGGTGGTCATAATATTCTGATAAGACTTCTCTTCCTGTCAGTACAGTAACCTTGAAGAACCCGGGCCATCCCACGGAACATCACAGCAAGTGACAAATAGCTGCCATAGAAGAACATGGAAGAAATGGCCAGCAGCTGAGAGGCAGCAGCTCCAGGGGTCTGAGGCTGGCAGGCAGACGGGGGTCCGGGTTTTGGGGCTGTTCCCTAGAGAAGAGGAGGCACAGGTGTCCTCTGTGGAATTAGAGAGAGACAGAGCTCACTGGACGTTCCACTGATCCGTGCCAAGCCCCTCGGCTACTTCGGCTCTGCATTTGGCCAGAAATAGCCCCGGTAGCCCTATTTTTGACCCAGCAGGGGTGGTTTGGGGAGTACGCCCATTCCTCCCTCAGCCTGGCTACAGGGTATTTTTAGGCCCACTGGACTCTTTTGTGGAGTCACAGCAGCTATAGTTAGGAGCCTGGAGCATCATCTGACGCTAACAAGGGTGTCGAGATCACAGGGTTGTGTGTTTACCTCTCAGCCAGTGTTGGTCCAGGTCTCAGGTGCTGGGACTCCAGACCCTCCAGGAGTGTGGGTTTAAAGCCTAAAGGTGGGCCTGCATGGTGATTGGATCCCCTTAGAATTAACAGTGCTTCTTAACATTTGCGGCTGCAGTGACCTTGAGCATGGCACTTAAACCCCAAATGCTCCCTGGGTGCTCCAGGCGTGTACACACCACCCCCTAGTGTTCTCTGTAGAGATGGTCTAAGTGTGGAGGTTAGGATAAAGTGGGTTCTTCTTTAGTTCTTATCCTCTTATCTGGTCCAAATCATCAAATGTCTGTATTTGACAGGAAACACATTAGTTAATGCGATTTAGGACTCAGTACCTCTGTGTCTGCAGTCATAAGAAAATAGAACCTTGGGAACATGGGGCCAACGGAACATATGACCTGGGGAACCCTGAGAAGATAGGACCTATAGTACATAGGACCCTGGGAACCTAAACACATGAAAACATGGAGTTAAGGGACAAGGGAACATAAGACTCTGGGACAATAAAACTCTGGAGACATTTGTCCATTAGAACATAGAACATAGAGCACTGGGAACATAGAGCCAAAGGAATATAAGACTCTGGGAACACAGGACATTGGAAATGTATGTTGAGAAAACAGGAGCCTCAGAATATAGGACCCTAGAAACCTAGGACCATGAGAACATAGAGCACTGAGAACTTATGGCCAAGGGAGCTTAAGGCTCTGGGAACATTAAACCCTTGGAACTTTTGGCCATGAGCACATAGAACCTTCAGAACGTGGGGTCATAGGAGTATAGGACCCTTGAACTTATTTCAGTCGGAACATTGCATCTTGGGAACTTATTATCTTGGGAACATATGATCGTGGAAAGGTAGGGCTTTAGAAACATAGTGTGTAGTGAAACATACCGTAGTAGAGAGAGCAGTGTGTAGAACAGGCTGTAGTGTGTAGGACAGGCAGTAGTGTGTAGGACAGGCTGTAGTGTGTAGAACAGTCTGTAGTGTGTAGGACAGTCTGTAGTGTGTAGGACGGGCTGTAGTGTGTAGGACAGACTGTAGTGTGTAGAACAGACTGTAGTGTGTAGGACAGGCTGTAGTGTGTAGAACAGGCTGTAGTGTGTAGAACAGACTGTAGTGTGTAGGACAGGCTGTAGTGTGTAGGACGGGCTGTAGTGTGTAGGACGGGCTGTAGTGTGTAGGACGGGCTGTAGTGTGTAGGACAGGCTGTAGTGTGTAGAACAGACTGTAGTGTGTAGGACAGTCTGTAGTGTGTAGGACAGACTGTAGTGTGTAGGACAGACGGTGTTTGCGCTGAGCTGGTACATTACTGCACACATGAGATCACACTTCCTGTTTGTGGTGGGTAAGCAGCACCTGTGGGCAGGTGTCTGAAGGTCTGCCCACAGAGGGGCGCTACAGGAGCTCTGGCTGTGCTCTGACTGAGATTTAGAGGAATGTGTTGGGTTTAAATTCAGAGACTGGAAGGTGAAGGATGGGCTGAGCGGCTCCAGTCAGGATCTGCTCAGGAATCTGTCTGCGGTGTTACGGCTCTAGTAAATCCAGGGCAGCCCTGCAGACGGAGCCTGACCCCCGACCCTTAGACTGGCCTGTAATACAGAGAGCATCTCTTTTACAGCAGAGCAGCCGTTCAGACGTATGTCTAACCTATTAAACTCATCATCATGTCTCTGCTGTCATAACACGTCCTTTTACTCCATGTTCAGGACACCAGCTGAGCTTTATGTGAACATTCTCAAAGGACCACAGAAATGACCCAAAATTACAATTAAAACATCAACACAAATTATATTTAAGAATATTCTCAGGGAGGGAATCTGCAGAGGTGCTTTAAAGTTTGTTCTGCATAAATATGACCTAAAACATCAGAACATCTGTGCTTAAAGTAGATAAAGAGAACCCAGTTAAACTAATGAGACACAGATATTAGACTTGCTCATTTATTTATTGAGGAAAATGATCCAATATGACATATTT
>BRDA01036633.1:0-15221 GCA_036984385.1 Crenuchus spilurus | reverse complement strand
AAATATTGACATTTGCCATCTCCACATAATTGCATTCAGTTTTTATTCACAATTTGTATAGCGTCCCAACTTTTTTGGAATCCGGTTTGTAGATAGCTACGTTACGTTAGCTTACCTTTTTGTAAAGCTCGTGGTGGTGAGAACTGAGGACTTCTTGAGGTTAGTAGTGCTTTCCCCAGTTATTTTACATCCACAAACTTTGCTCTTTTTTGTTTTGTGTGGCAGCGAAAGTGAAATTACTCCATAAATCGCTTCTTCTTTTCCATCGAAGCTGCTGCAGTGACGCCAGCACGTTGTGTTGTTAAACTGCACCACTGTGACTGTGGAGCTTAGCGTGCTTTGAGGAAGTCAGACGTGCGGCAGGTTTACTTTAAAAAGCGGATTACTGGACAAAAACAATATTTTAGTCATTCTGTGACATTTTCGTTTCGTTTTTATTCGCCGACGAAAAGTCTAATACTTTTAGTTATAGTTTTCGTTTTAAAATATTAGTTTTTATTTAGTTTTTGTCTCGTTTTCGTCGTGAAAAAATGGTCAACGAATATTTTTTGTCATAATTATCGTTAACGAAATTAACACTGCTTTTGTCACCTTCATTCACCTGGAAATACCTCCACACCGCGGACAAAGCTGCTCCTTCTCTACTACCGGGCTGGTTAAAGTCATGCTGCCGTTAAGTGGCTTGTTCAGCTCGGCTAAGGTACTTAGTCGTCGTTGTCTTTTTTAATTTTATTTTTTTAATTTTATTTAATTTTATTTATTTATTTATTTTGTGGCGCAAACTAATACTGTCTGTTAGAAGGAAACGAAGCTCCCATCACGCTGGTATCGGATCCTGTAGTATCGGAGCACTTTTATGAATACGACTACAAGTACACTCATGTGGTATCGGACAGATACCCGATGCTGGTATCGGTATCGGTGCATCCCTAATTGTTACAGTACCTGCTTTGTTTAAACAGGTCAGGTTTTTATGTGGGGATCATCAAGACTTGGCGAGCCAGAGCCTGGTGGATTTGCAGTGAGTTAGATGGCAAGCCACCCAAAAGTTGAACTTTGAAGTTCTTCACTATTAGGTGAAGTAACAGGATACAAGATTGAGAGACTTTCTATTGTCCTTTTCTAAACAAGCACCAGCACTCACAGTTTGTTTATTAATTTATTTGTAATGATGCTTTGCCACTATATGTGTGTCACTATATATATATTTTTTTGTCATTTGTTATTAAGGTGAAACAAGGAGTTGAAATAGATCAAATAAATAGATTATCTTGGTTATTCCAAATAGATATAAACCAAACTAACTAAAGTTTAAATCAATATAATTAATAAATCCCAAACAATAGTGTTAGAACCGTCTGTAGGTTCTGCGGTCCGACTAAAATACTGAGCTGTACACACTAGTAGAATGTAGGATTCCTCCATCCTCCTTGGCCTGCAATGCATTGGGGGAATTCAAATGACCACAGAGCAGAGGTGGGAGTATGTCCCTCATGTGCAAGTCACAAGCAAGTCTCAAGTCATCATCAAGTCTCAAGCAAGTCCCAAGTCACTGTGCTGAGAACCAAGCAAGTCAAGTCGAGTCCCTGCTATAAGTCAAGCAAGTCACAAGTCAAGTCATACAAATATGGTCTGATCTGCCCCAGTTTCCACATTTAAATCAATATAGACAGTCGTATACAAATTGAGTTTTATTTCAACATAAACTAAACCTATTAAACATCAAATATACCACAAACATACAATTACATACGTAACTTACTTAATGGCTTACTTCAAGAGGGTCACGCCACTTCTCCATAACCTATTAATGCATTTCTCAAAGGTGCTTTTTAATGAACATTTCTGAGCACAAACAAGTATTGCATCATCAACTGAATAGTAGATAAAATAAAAATAAGTATATAAAAATAAATAAAAACATATTGCCTGAAATGTAAACCTGTTACCTATAAAAACAATGAGTGAAATGTTAATATTACAAACATTACATCAAACCATGAAAACATTCACCTTTTTAGTACGCCACATACTATTCATGCTATTTTGCCCAGTTCATATCCACACTAGCAAGCATCTCTGCCACAACATTAAAGAAATATTTAACTTTAGGTTAACTTTCAAATTTAAGCAATCTTATCTTTGCATATGCTAGATGTCAAGGTTGCTAGACAGTGTAGATACGAACAGAACAAAATAACAATAGCATGTGGCAAACAAAAACCACATGTTTTTTTATATACATTTTGTGTGTTTGTTATTTTGTATAAATCTGGTCCGGTTAGGGTTGTTTTCACACTGCATTTTTGCGAGCACACCAAGGACTTTTATTATGACATGCCCACGTACTGTCGTCAACACTTAATGGGTGTGCGTCTTCCTACACTCGACATTGATTGGTTTGTAGAAGGACGTACATCTGACGTGTTTATATACCGCTTTCACAGTTTAGGTTGCTCTGTCATCCTGTTACATCCTTTCTCTCTCATTATCTCAGAAAATAAGCTGCACGTTTCAGTATTTTGTGCATTTTTATGCTGACTGTTCACATGTTCATCAGACCAAAATTATATTAAACATTTGGTCTCCTCCTCGCTCCATGTGCTACAACAGCTCATTATTGCTGCTGTTTAGTGTTCTGCGGGCTGCATGCACTGTAACATCAGCTGATCATGCTTCAAAATAAAATCTAATGTAATCTTACTTTGTTTTTAAATTGAAAATATTTAAATTAAAAAAGTATTTTCGAGTCATCTATCTCAAGTCTAAGTCAAGTCTCAAGTCATAAAGACCAAGTCAAAGTCAAGTCTTTTACCAGCGTTAGTCATGCAAGTCTCAAGTCCTCAAAATTGCCACTCGAGTCTGACTCGAGTCAAGTCATGAGACTCGAGTCCCCCACCTCTGCCGCAGAGACAAAGTCTGTACTCAATAAGTTTCCCAGTTTATTGTTCAGATCAGCAGAGTATATATGCATTGGTAAGACAAAGACATACATGTTTGGGATCATGTAATCATATGATTGGTTGAAAATGGAGAAGACTCATGAACATTATTATAGTCACGTTGTTAGAAGGCCCAAGGTTAGCTACGTTGGCCTGTGTCAGAGACTAAACAAAAGATAAGATGCTGTTTTCACTAAGAGATATGTACAAGGCCTCTGAAGTGTAATCTCTGGCTTTGGAGTCAGCTAGTCTTGACCCCCAATGTCACGTAGCATGTGCGTGGAGCCATGAATTTTAGGAAGAGGAAAGTGGGCCTGAACTTCAATTACCTGTCTTATGCACATATGAATCTAACAGTTGGGGGTCTGCGTAATGTTACTCGCTCAACTGTGTGAGCAACTGCCCAGGGCTGTGTGTTGTCAGACTGAGCTTGCTCAGACCAGACTGACTTCAGCTCTGGTGACACATTCAAGCTGTCATCTTCTTTAATAAAACTGAAAACCTGAAGACCCAGTCTTCTGACTTTCTCCTGACTCAGCTGCAGATTTCTAACACCACCATCTGAGAGCAAGTTTTGCAGTTGTGGCTGTTTCTAATGCACCTGGGCAGTAGTCACTAATGCCAAGGTCAAAAACCTTTGAGGTTATAATTTTTTTCATTTTAATGGACTGAATCAAATCTATTAGGGTGGATTTGGTGGGATAAAATTATTTAAGGACACAATCACTTCTAATGTCTAAATTAATTATGCCTCCAGACATTTTTAGGGTTCCGAGCACGAAGTAGTACCCCCCGCTACTCAGGCACTCGCACTCAGCCAGATCGGCCTTTAGGGGGCGCTTAGGCGCTTGTCAACGCGTTTGGTCATTTAACTCAAATACCGTAAGGCCTAGAGACAAAATTGTTATTTTAAATGATTCCTTGGCTCAAACAAAGCTAATTTGCCATTTGGACCATCAAGCTCCGCCCACTTAGATTTTTTGCTAATTTGCATGATATGCGAAACCAACTTTTGCGAACTAGTCCTAGTATTTTTGACCAGTGCTAAAATACCTGATACTTTAATGTTCAGAAGACAGGGAAGCTCAATAATTATCAAAAAAACATTGAAATTTGTCAACAAAATGGTCGCCATATGCAAATTAGCATAAGAAAGTGCTACCGAATTAGCGCATATTCTACTTAATCAGCTGTTTCTCGGGAACGCTTATGAATATTGTGATGAAACTTCATATTTTGATTCACGACATGATTCCGAGGAAGGCTTTTAGTGCTGAAGCAATTTTGTCAATAGGGGGTGCTGTAAATGCTAAATGTCTGTTTTTCAGCTACCGTAAGACGTAGGAAGCCAAAATTTGGCAAGCTGCATTTGTATGCCATACTATAAGTGTACAATTAAGGAAACTTTATTTAATTAAGGATAATTAAAAAATTGTCAATGCTATTAACCAATCAGATGTTATCAGCCAACAATCACCAATCAGTACGAAACTTGACTACTATGTCTAGCTAAAGACTTCCTAGTAGTCTGCAAAGTTTTAACTGATTTGGCCACTAGGTGGCGCTATTCATAAAAATCTAGCATTTTGCAAGCTACGTTGAAAGGACTGATGTAGTATTTGATTATTATTATCCTTTGCATAGAGACAAACAATTTTGCCTATATAAGTGTGTAACAATATTTTAGTTTTTTGGCATAATCGATATGTGATTAAAAATATCACTTTTCAAACTAGTCCCTGGATTTTTGCCCAATCCTCACAAGTATGGTTGTCTTACAATCTTTAGAGTATGGAGGTAAATAATTATCAAAAAAATGATTGAGTGTTATGTATGATTGTTCACTATCAACATCTATTTTAATGCTATAGGCATTCTGTTCATATGGCAAATGCCCACTGCAAGATTGGGTTTACTTGCAGTATATTTCACATTTGGTATGCCCACATATGCTATTTGTCAGTGTCACCTGACCCCGAGTAATAGGTCACAAGTGTTTGGTAGAAGTTTATTGTAACTCAGGGTATTATGCATTTATTTTTGGGAAGTGCTTTTGGGGTAAAAATTTTCTGTGTATGTTTTTTTTTTCTTTATTTGTATTACATATTGGCTTATTATGTGTGTGTCAACTATACAGGAGACAATAAGTCTTTCATTATTGTAATGTCACTTAAAAGAGATTATGGCTAGCCACTGCCAGTCACATGATTCTGGAGGTTCACTAACATTTACAAGTTGGAACGTAAAAGGCTTGAATGCATCTGTGAAATTAAACAAAGTTCTTGGCCATTTAAAATAGTTGAAAAGCAAAATAACTTTTCTTCAAGAAACACATCTCACCATTACTGATCAGCGTAAACTTTTTAGGGGATGAGTAGGCCAAATGTACCACTCAAGCTTTGGTGGGAGATTCAGAGGGGCGGCTATTCTTATTCACAAATCAGTGCCATTCTCTGCCACCAAAACTATTTCTGATCCATATGGCCGTTATGTCATTGTCACGGGTTGAATTCATAATACCTCACTTATCCTGGCTAATTTATATGGTCCTAATTGGGGTAATGATGCCTTTTTTCGCAAGATTCTTTCCTCACTGCCAGATTTGGACTCGCATCTCCTGATCTTAGGTGGTGATTTTAACTGCTGTTTGGACCCAATACTTGATCATTCCTCTCCAACTGCAATTCCATTATACAAATCTGGCAAAGTTATTAAAATATTTTTGGTACAGTATGCACTGTCAGACCCATGGTGACTTTTAAACCCCAATAAAAGGGAATACTCCTTTTTCTCACCTGTTCATCAGACTTATTCTCGTATCGACTATTTCATTATAGATAAGAAATTAATGCCCTCTGTTCATTCCTGCTCATATGGCAGCATCACAATCTCAGATCATTCTCCAGTCATTTTAAAGATCTCATTGCGGGACCTCTTTTTTTTTTGTTCATTTGGGAAACCAAGAAAGCATATCTAAGGGGGCAAATAATTTCATATAGTGCGTATAAAAGAAAACAGCTTTTAAAGCAACTCTCTGAGCTATCTGCCCTTATTAGAGACCTAGATAATAAGCATGCATCTTCCCCATCACCAGACTCTTATAAACAACTTCTTGTTCTGAGATCTGAGTTTAATACTTTGTCTACATCCAAGGCTGCGGAAGCACTTTTAAAATCTAGATGTCATTATTATGATATCAGGGACAAGGCAAATAAAATTCTTGCTTATCAGCTCTGGCAGTCAGTGACAACTCATTTTATCCCGCAGATTGAAACCATCTAAGATTAATGCAGAATTTAAAAAATGTTATTCAACACTGTATGAATCTGATTCAGTCACTGACTCATCTCAGTTAGACTCATTTTTTGATACATTACACCTATCCACTCTTACCCCAGAACAGCAAGAGCTATTGGAATGCCCACTCACAGATGAAGAACTCAGTACAGCTATGACGGCCATGCAGTGTGGTAGATGCCCTGGGCCAGACGGATTTCCAATATAATTTTATAGGAAATTTTCTAACAAGATTATACCTCTTCTTCTTAAAATGCTTAACTCATCCCTTGCCCAAGGCCATCTGCCACACACTTTATGCCAGGCCACCATAACTCTTATCCTTAAAAAAAGGACCCTGTGTCCTGTAGTTCATACCATAACATTCAGGAGTTCCCACTGTGGCTTCACTTATCTAAGGATATTTCTTACAAATAAGTTTGACAAACTATTCGAATACAACTTCCTCCCACTTTTTTCACGTACTAAACAAGACCTCCAACGTTGCACATCAGTACCCCTATAATTAGCAGGGCGCATCAATGTAATAAAAATGAGTATTCTTCCTAGATTTTTATATCTCTTCCAATGCATTCCAATTTTCATTGCCAAATCTTTTTTATCAACCTAGACAAGACAATTTCTGAATTTGTGTGGAATAAGAAGGTTCCAAGGCTTCGGAAGTCAGCTCTACAAAAACCCAAACACGTAGAGGGTATGGCTCTGCCCAACTTTCTCTTTTATTATTGGGCTGCTACTTTTCAACCTATCATATATTGGTTGCATTTAGAGGATCTAGCCTCTGTGCCTGCCTGGTTATCCCTCAAATCTGCATCCTTAGCTCCCACCTCATTAGCTTCTCTCCTGATCTCCTCAGTACAACCACCAAAAACAAGCTGTAATAATATTATTGTCAAGACTACAGTTAAGATTTGGATACAATTCAGGTGTCATTTTGGCATACAGTCGCTCCCACTATGTACACCAATTTGTGCAAATCCACTGTTTCCTCCTTCGCTACAAGACAGAGCCTTTTAAGATCTGGCATGACCACGGTCTCAAATCAGTTACTGACCTATATGTAGGAGTTTTTTGCTCTTTCCAACAACTTGCTGATGTATTCAAGCTCCCTCATTCTCACTTCTTCCGTATAGTGTAAACATCAAAGGGTACTTTCGTACACATTAATATTCAACAGCATAATTGGGGAAACTGCATTAGTTAATTGAAATTTTCGGTGGGGTGATCGGACTCACCTCCATATGGGGTCTATTCCCACTTTGGGGTTAATGACCCTTTATGAATTTCAAAATATGATGGTGTTTCCCCTTTATTTGTGTGGGGACTTGACGGAATTTCAGAGCTCAATTAATGATTTTACAAACACACCACTCTGATGTAGTTAAGTATAAAATGTTTAATAAACATAACAGACACAACACATAACTAACACGACACATAACAAAACACTCATAACAACACTATCATTTCAGAACAGATTAAGCAGGTGAAACCCATCTGTTACTTGAAAGGCTAATGAAGTTAAGGTGAACTTGGACATATAGACAGATGCGACAGAGATTATCTAAACCTAATCTAAGCTATGGAGCATGGCTGATTTATCAAAAGAACACATGAGGCGCCAATTCTGAACATAAACGAACAGCTTACTGTTTTGGTGCTCCAGCCTTGTGGTCTCGGAGGGGGTGGGATCTTTCGTCGCAGGCTTCTAATTGCCTCTTCTGATGTTTCACGGCTTTCTCTTCCCGGTGCGTACGTTACTCACTTGATGTGGCGACTGGCAAAGTGCTCTGGTGATGGCCTTTTTCCACTCACTCTGGCTACTCTTCCGAGGGTTTTCCCGTCATAACGGTTGATGCGTAAATTGTGACCCATGCCGCTGCTGCTGGATCCAACGAGGGGAGGCTGAACAGGCCGTTCGGTTTGTTCAGGACGAGCTCCTGGTCTTTCAGGCTTTAATACATCTATCCGTATAGCTCCTTACACTGGCTATGCCAAGTTTCACCAGCTTTAATTGTAACTTGCTGCTAAACTGAGATTACAAACAATAAACATGTAACATAAACTGCGTTATCACTGGGCTATGAGACCCTTAGCGAAGCGCGGTACTTAAACGTATTTGCTAGAGCAAGCTTCTTTCTGAGATGATCAGAATGGATCACCTGGATGGTTAAAGTCTCTGATGATAGGGTAAGCTCGAAGCTGTTCTTTCTGCAGCCGTTCAAAGCTGGTGATGTCATCTGGCTGAGCTGGCTATGGGGATGTTGTTTCCTTCTTCAGGTGGGCTGAGCTGGGCTGAAGTTTTCAGCTTGTGCGAGAGTTTTTAAAGGGAGGCTTAAAGTCCCACCTTCCTGGTTCAGATTTACTCTGGTTGGCTGCCTTCTGCATTCCAGGGCGGTTCCAGAGGACTTTAGCCTTAAAGCTTGATATAAACCCTTTTTATATCAAAACCTATTGTACGTAGAAGTTTAATCTTTTAAGGAAATTAGTTGCTTAGCACGGTATCATGCTGGCAATGTAGAGTGGACAGATTAATAATTGCCTAGAGATATTAAGACACAAACAATTTCTTGATACATAGAAACAAGGTAACATTCAACTTGTAATACACCTCAAGGCTTGTTAGTATACAATATCATCAAATTAATCCATCTCCTTGAGTATGGCTCAGTTGATGAAAAGAAGTTTCTAGTTTCTATGTATGTTAACATACATACATTATTAACAACAAATGTGAAGGTATTAATGTGTTACCATATTCTAAAGATTTACTAAAGATGAAACCATGTTTACATGCATATGTTCATCAGTGCATATGAGTCCTGTGGATTTATACACATCAATCCTATAACATAGGTCTACAACTTATTTTAGAAATTTTGAGAGTTCTTGTGTGTAGTTGACTTGTCATGCCCCAGCTGTCCAGGAGGGGGAGCTGTTGATTCATGTATGGCATTCCCTTGTGTCTAGTGAATTGTCCAGATTTTGACTGAATGTTGTTAACTTAGTCGAACAAAGTATCAAATGAGAGCTTTTACACAGCTACAGTGTTTAAAGTAGGCAGATTTTCAGTTTGGTGTTGTACAAAATGAGTTTAAGGGAATGCTCCACGAATTTCTTTTAGTCTATGAATTTAGGAGTGAAGGTCGTACATTCTTGACTCTCATCCTGGCTCCACTGATGAGACTGAGAGGCTGTTATCTGAGCCCTTTGATCAAGTCATTTGTGTGATGTTATCAAAGCAACAGTGTCTGGGGTCAGATCAAATGTGGTCCCACAGATTCCCTGGTGTGAAGGAATGGTTTCTACTGCCAGGCTGAGAGCATTTGTAGCGCTTTTCCACCAACACGAAACCGGCACCGTTCTGGTTCAAGAACCTAATTTTGAACCATTCGGCACATTTCCACCAACAAAAATAGCGCCCCGAACCAGGAACGTTCATTCGCAGCAGGAACCAAAAAATACTTGGTTTTTCAGTGCGAACCAAACTGTGCACTGAGGCTACTCGTAGCGTACAGTGGTCCACTGAAGAAACTCAGTTTTTGTTATCTATTTGGTGTTCTCCGGAGTTTCAGGAGACACTTGAGGGGATTATTAGAAAGGAGAAACTCTACAGCGAGCTGGTGGAGGATTTAGCTCGGGCAGGTTTTGTTCGTTCAAGTGAGCAAGTGATAGATAAGCTAAATAAGCTAAAAAACAACTACAGAGATTCTAAAAAGGAGCTATCGCACAGTGGAGCTGGACGAGGGAATGTACAGGCTTTAGATTTGACTTGTGAAGTGAAATAAGCATTTGTACCAAGAGCACACAAATGCTCGCAAGTAGTCGATGCGCTCCGTCATCTTTGTTTATAATTCCGCTTTGTTGATGACGTACACTGTGACGTATCCTCGGTTCAACTAGTGGAAATGCGGGCTGGTTCACTAAAAAGCACCGAGGTTCTCATAAGCCCAAATGGCACCAGTTCAAGAACCAGAGTTATTTTGGGGGAAAAGCGCTAGTGGAGTCAGGTCTTGGGGGTGAAATCAGACCTGACCTCCATGATGTAGGAGAGTGTTGAAAATACTTGATTCCCCAATAGTTTGTCAAATGATTTCTCCACTGGTGGTATGGAGGAGCTGTTATCTGAGCACTTTTGATCAAGGGTTCTGAAAGGTCCCCTCACGTGAACGGGGGTTAACAACAGGTGGTCAGCCATCTGGACTATTGGTCACTATGCTTTATCAGCAGTGACAGAATGCAAAGGGACTCTTATCTCATAGCATCCTTCAGGTTTTGGAGTGCTTGGGGGTGTGAGGCCTGTGAAATGCCTCCTCCTGAGAGAGTTGAGCATCCTTGATTTTCCAATAGTTCATCAAACAATTTCTTCACTTTCAGAATGATATCAAATAATTTTCTCTACTGCCAACACTACATCCGCTATCTGCAAGTCCGTGATTTTGTGAAGAAAAAATTTAGCAACTTCCCAAACCCTCCACCTCAGTCACGCCTAGACACACTTTTTGCATCTTTCCCTACCCGTCTGAAGGGGGTTGTATCCAGAGATGGGTAGTAATGAGTTACATTTACTCCGTTACACTTACTTGAGTAAGTTTTTGAAAAATATATACTTCTATGAGTAGTTTTATATCACTATACTTTTTACTTTTACTCGAGTAGATTTGTAAAGAAAAAACTGTACTCTTACTCCGCTACATTAGGCTACAATGAGCTCGTTACTTTTCTTTTTACCTCTTATGTATTCTACGCGTCATTATTTTTATCCCCCTCACGTTTTATTTTAACAGAGTGACTGACTTCCAAAGGCTCTACCATCTGACTATGTTTCACCAATCACAATCAAATGTAGTCGTGCAGTCTTGTCACGTGACCATACTCAATCTCAGCAGCGGGATGGGTTAGCTTTACAATTTACAGTCGTAGAAAAGGGAAGAAAAATGTCAGAATCAGCGGTCGGCAATGCAGACGAGGAGGAACACCATTGGCCTCATATTGAAAGCATGTTTACCTTACAAAAATTGCGAAACAGCAGCTACATTATGCAGGTATGGATCTACTCCACACATTTCCTCACACCAAGAAGCTGTCACTCAAAGTCAACACAGGTCTTACTGCATCTGTAGCCTGTGAGAGACTTTTCAGTCATGCAGGACTCCTGTTCTCTGCTAAACGATCACAGCTTCACTGCAAGAACTAACTACTGTTGAAGCTTAATAGTGACATCACTGAGTGATTCTTTGGTGAAAGTTTGTTTCTGCTTGTTTTGTCTCTCTCTCACACACACACACACACACACACACTTTATGAGAGTTTATGGGCTGCCTTGTTTTAGTTCTGCCTGCAGAGCCCGGTGAAAAATGTGTGTTCTTATTTATTTATTATTATTATATAAATTTATTTTTTATTGAAGTACTTTAATTTACCAGGATTATTTTAATTTAAGCTATTTTGTAATTAATTTATTAATTTTCATTTATTTTATTGATTGGATGAACTCTGATTTGCTTAAAGATGTATTTTTGTCTGTGATTGAATGCTTGTGTTAACAAATAAATCAGACGGTACTCAACAGTTACTCAGTACTTGAGTAGTTTTTTCACCAAGCACTTTTTTACTCTTACTCAAGTAATTATTTGGATGACTACTTTTTACTTTCACTTGAGTCATATTATTATGAAGTAACAGTACTTTTACATGAGTACAATTTTTTGCTACTCTACCCACCTCTGGTCATTTCCCCACACCTGTTCATCATCACAGACTCTTATTTAAGCTTCCTGTTTGTACACTTTGCAAAGTGATGCCACTGTCCGCAGAGCATACCCAGTGTTTGTTTTCTTTGAAAGTTTACTGGAAAAAAGGAAATCCAGAGTACATAATGATAACAGTCTAAGGTCAACACCATAAAAAGCAAACAACAGCAAAAGGGGAGATCCAAATAGTCATCAGGAAACATGCAGAGGTTTTTATAAGGATGCAAAATCTAGAAAATAAGCCAAACATGATAATCACAGATAATAGAAACACTTGGTATGTTACTGAGAACAGGAGCAGTACTTCGCAACATGCCATAGTTAGTAAACAGTTTATATAATGTCCATAATGTTCTGGAGAAGCTGATCTGTGAGACAGTTGATAATTGGTTGAGGTCATGTGACTTCCTGAAGGATTTTGGGAAACTGAGTTCTGAGGATCAGCGGTGCTGACTGTGATTATGACAGTTACTGTAATAACTGTTTCTATTCAAATGGATAATGAAATACAATAGCCACAAGTCTTAATTAGAATAATTAGACTAAGAATAAAAGTAAGAATACATGGATAAACACAAATAAGCATGATCATTCACAAAAACTTTCCAGCCCTCACCTATGAACTTATAATTAGTTGAGAACTTATGTGAGTCCAGTTCCTCCCAAGGTTTCTTCCTCCAGCTCTGAGGGAGTTTTCCCTTGTCACTGTCTCTGTTGGCTTGCTCACTGGGGATTTGGTGTTTGTTATTACTAACCCTGTAAAGCTGCTTTGTGATATCAGTTTTAAAAAGTGATTTATAAATAAATTTGACTTGACTTTTGAGATTTGAGATTTGATTAGTGACTGAAAGTGGATACAAGTAGCTGAAATTAGCTTTCTCCACTCTCCATTTCTCTGGCTCTCCATTAGAGACCGGGTGAGGAGTTCACACACCTGGGACTCAGAGTCAGAGTAGAGCCACTGCCTCCTCTATATTGAGAGGAGCCAGTTGAAGTGATTTGGGCACCAGGATAGGACACCTTCAGGACGTCTCCCTGGTGAGGTATTCCGAGCATGTTTAACTGGGAGGAGACCCTGGGGAAGACCGAGGATAGTGTAAAATGTTTCATTACAGACGTCCCCTGATAAACTAATCCAATTCCAATAAAGCTTATGAGAGGAATCAGACTTAAGAGTGTTTGAATAGATATTGTTTGAGATCAATATCCCCTAAGAACCTCAACATGATGGAAAGATTAGAAGGTAAAGATTTCTCCTAGCAATGCACAATCCATTTGGGAACCTGTTGTTTATAAGAGTGTAACCCTCTATAAATATGTGTATGTGTGTGTGTGTGTGTGTGTGTGTGTGTGTGTGTGTTTGTGTGTGTGTGTATTTGTGCATGTTTAAAGCGTCAGCAGTAAGTCCTGCTGGAATTTATGGCTGGGTCAGAGTGGTGCACTTGTTGTCTGTCTCCAATCCTTTTATAATGTGGGGGAAATTTGTGTCTGAGACGAGCGGAGTGATTTAATAAATGAGCTCTTTGCCGCCTCTGCCATGTCGCCTTGAACATAAACAACACGGTGAGGCATCTGTGGTTTGTCTCCAACAGAAGAGGCAGCACCTTGGTATTGAACAAATGCCTTTTTCGGACAGCTTCCAAAACCCATCGCCATTGTCTGGCCATCCACTTTATCCTCTTATGCTCAGCAGGACCACCCACGGTTCCTCTGTCTACTCCTCACATTCAGAGCTTCATTATTTTCTTCTTCTCTGAGATCCACACAAAGAGGAGGAGTCACGTGAAAGCTGAAACCTTTTCTACTCAGTTGGTTCATTTTTGACTACTTTGAGCTAGTACTTAAAGATTCTGTTTCAATTTAAAAAAAATTCACATCTTCAGTTAGAAAAAGTTTGACGTTGTAGGGTTTGATGAACCTGATGAAGATGAATCACATCTCAACAGGGCAATCCTCCAAGAGGTCACTGCCACTTAAATTCAAGCACATCTGTAATCCATTTAGACTGAGACTTAAGCTGAGCTCCTGGCAGGCTTTGCAAAGTTTTGTTTGTGTTTCTTCTATTCAATTCAGAGCATTAATATCTGGATATATCTGTGTTTTTGGAGCTGTCTGGGCTTTTACCATCATTTTTGGATTTGCCCATTCAGGTTAATTTGCTTATGAGTTTGTTGTCAGCCAGTCTAACTTCTCTGGATTGTAATGATGCTTAAACTTGGATCGTGGTCTCTGTCATTCATTACAATTATATAAATTCATCAGATCATCCACCTCAACTTTCAATCCTGTTAACTACTTCAAAAACACCAACAACATTGGTTTCTGAATCGTTTTAAGGTGTTTATGTGCTCCATTCATGGGAAGACCCTTTGGCATTGAACACTACTTACAACTTACATTTATGTGATGTCACTAGCTTTTTAGACAATATGTCCAATTTACTTTAAGTTGCACCCATTGCTGACACTGGTGTACAAATACACAGCTTGTCTAGTCCCTGTGGAGAAGTACTGCCAATAGAATAGGACTATTAGCACCACGCCTAATGCCAGGTGTGGACTAGAGGGGCATAAAGCCCCCCAGCATTGAGCTGTAGAGCAGTGGAGTTGTGTTCTCTGCTCCTTCCAGATTTTTGGGATGACTTGGGGATGATGTTGGGTGGTAACCATCCACTGGAGAAACAGCAATTCTCCAAAATCTAGTAGAAAGCCGTCCCTCTACAGTAGAGACAGTTGCTCTTAAAGAAGCAGGATAAATTCTTTTTAATATCCTTGATTTTTGAAGAAATAGTGAATGAGGAGGTGTCTCAATACATCCCTTGTTGCTTATGTGTTCATTATCTGATCCTCTTTGGCATGTAAACATCATCATCATTCCCCTCTGGCATCCCCCTCTGTTGGAAGGCACTCAATGTACCAGAAGTCCATTCTCAATACACCTTCACTATGGTGACTCTAGAGCAGGGGTTTCAAACTCAAGGCACGCTGAAGGTGGTCTGCATTGTTGTTTATGATTGTAGTTGAGAGAATTCCTGGCAGAAATAGATAGCGATAGTGATTGTGAGTGTTTTTTCAGGTAAAGAATGAACAAACAACATACCGTCAGATAACGTCAAAAGATGAAAAGTCTCTGATCTACAAACCGGATTCCAAAAAACTTGGGACACTAAACAAATTGTGAATAAAAACTGAATGCAATGATGTGGAGATGGCAAATGTCAATATTTTAT
>BRDA01036632.1:1515-14432 GCA_036984385.1 Crenuchus spilurus | reverse complement strand
CACATCTAACTGGAGCCATAAGACACACATACAGGCTCAGTTTCATTTTAATTGTAAGTATTGATATTTATTAGTACTCTTATTGGTACTTGGTACTCGTACTCGGTTTGAAAAAATGTGGTATCGGTGCATCCCTATTTAGAACCAGTCTCAAACCACTAGGAGACCTCATGAGTTTACTTCCTCAATATTCTGTAAAAATATTAACACCGATAAAGAATTAAGATTAAGAAATTGGGATTTTATTATTTGTCTACTTCCACTTTTAAGTTTATGCAGTTAAAATAAAGATGGTGTCTAAGAAGGAGTGGTTTTTGGATAAAGGATGTTAGGCTAACTCATTAAGTGGCTAGCTTGATTCAACTTGTCTGAATAAGAAGAAAACAACACAGTAGTACAATGGTTGTCATCAGACTACATCAGGAACATGCCAATCTTATCCCAAAGGGTCGGGGTCTGGTACAGTTGTCTGATGCAGTTGATTTACAGTCTGGTGATTTCCCTGCTCAGGCACAGCTACTGAACCTAACAATTAACAGATGAACTGAACAAGGTGTGTTTAGCAGGAAGACATCAAACTGTAGTGGACATCGGGCCTCTAGGACTGGAGCTGAAGATGCCTGAACTGCAAGAAACTCCTTGTTTGGTCAAACAATGTGTTTAAAGATCCAGTTTCTCCTACATTTAACTATTGTTTCTTTAAGTGTGGATGAGAAAAGGACCTGAACTCTTGCTAATTTCCAGTGAGTTAGTACCATTTAGCCTTTTCAGTGTGAACCACAGAAGGACGTTACCCAAGCAGAAAACACTGATGACCACCTTCAACAAATTAATCAAAATGAAATCGAGGGTGAGGTCAAATCTTTTACATACAGACCCTGATTACAATGAGTCTGTGTAGTAGCTGCTAATCTGTGTTATCTCCAAAAATAAGAATATTTTGGAAAAAGTTATTTTAAATTTTTTTATATTTAATTTTATTTTAAAAATTATATTTTAAAACTATACTTTCTATATAATTTTATACAGAAAGTTAAACGGAAATATTTTTAATTATATGTAAAGGGACGCATCTGATAGATTAAACATCACTGAGTATTCCAGCAGTGTAACTATTAGACCTCAGTCACCAAGCAAGAATGTTTAATTTTACTTGTGAAATAATGGCAACTTCAACATTTTTTAAAAAATACCTTAAAGCTTCTATTTTCCTAATGCGTAAAGCATTTAAAATTTTTAATATTTCTATATTTCAGAGGGTTACAAGACTCATCAGTCTGGATTCTTTTTAAACTGGGAGTAGGAAGCCAGTTTTATTTACCTTGTTTTTAACTAATTTCTTCTGTTAAAACTGCTTATTGCTCTCTGAATGGGATCATAGATGAATGATAAATTTATCTTTATTGTAATGCAGGCTAATAATCACTCCAAGCAACCTTTTTTAGTGACTCCCTGCATATTAAACTAGCATTTCAAATGGTGTTAAGAAAGAGAAACAAAAACAAAAGTTACCATAAATCAATGTCTCTGCTTTGGGAATAGGTCCTGTACTGCACTGTTGACTTACAATGCAGCTAGAAGCATTATGGTGTGCAGGAGTACTGTTAGCTATTATTGTATAACAATGATGACAAGTTACAGAAGAAGCAAGAAATGGTAACATAGGTCTGAATGATGGTAACATTTTTGGCAAAAAAGAGCGCAACCAAGGGGAAAGGGTAGCCCATGATGTCGGACAGTGCAGTGAAAAAGTGCAGTGGATTGTAATTTAGATGAGGTGGCCTGCATAGAATAATAATGTGGGGAGTTAGCAGCCGTAGCTTCACCTTGAGGTGTCCATCTTTGGGTTAAACATGATGGTAATTGGATTCAGACTGATTAACTTTGCTTGCCGCTGTCTCTTCAAATAACACAAAATAAAATAATCAAAAATGCAAGGCTGGTCAGTCAGTATTCTAGATGGGAATGAAGCCATCAAAATAAGGAGGACTAAAGGGAATTAAGTTGACCTGCAATTACTGCTCAAGAGGAATAGGCTAAGTTTATATAGGTGAAATGTGGCCTGTGAAATTGTAGCACTGCCACAGGTTGTGAAGTATTTGAGAATATGCAACTGGATTTATAACTGAACTGCAAAACAGCATTATTTTATAAGTAAGTAAAAAAAAAAACTAATGTGATGCAAATAACATTTCATAAAAAGCCACAGTGTCTGATAAACTAAGCTAAAATTAAAGGGAGAGTTTTTAGTATGGCTCTGGTTCTTTTGGTATTTTTGAGAAAAAAAATGGCATTGTTTTCAGGAGTACCCAAAGTATTAATTTATTAAGACTCTAATAAACCACAACCAGTGTTAAGACAGGACATAACCCCAGAGTTATTACTGAATGATTATTACAGGTTATGACTGTTGTGTGCTGGTGGTTGTTACTTAACTGTCAAATTCACAACATTCACCAGAATCAAGTCTTAACATTGTAGCATTACAGCATTTTCACCAATAATGTTAAATTTGTGGACCAATATGACAAGAACAAAATTCCATGTTAAGACCATTTATGTTTGCAAAATGTATGCTTTTACTCATGAAAAGACCATATATAATTCCAATAAATACATTAAAAACAAGCATTTCTTCTTTTGAAATAAGTAGTGAGTTCTTCTTTTGAAATAATTTTGTGAGCTGTCAGAACAGTTTGTTCTCTACAATGCAGAGATTTGAAAAGGGTTAAAGTAATATTAATAAATATACATAGATATAATAATTACTTACTGTATTAGGGTTGTGTACTTATTGTAATATTAGTGATTTTCTGAGTAAATAAACACTCAAGATAAACAGTAGAGCTGCTTGTGGCTGATACCAGTATCATTTCAATAATTAAAAAAATAAATGTAAATAATATAAAATTCACAATATGTTACAACTATCAGAAGTCATTACAGGAGTCACAAAGTGGCCAGCCGACAGCACTATGGGGTCTAGAAGAAGGAAAATTCCCAATTACAAGCTAGATAAAGTAGCAGCCATAATTTCAATATGGGGTCAATAACAATAATTTCCTTTCTCCATTTACTGGCAAATTATGGCTGCCAAAAATATGTATCCTAATAAACAGCTAAAAATGTAGTTTTCTTAGGTGACAAACTTTTGCATGGTACTGTATACCAAAAATACCTTCCATTCCAATAAATGAAGAGCAGGGAAGTGCATCAGCTTAGTCTTTAACATATTAGCAAAAGAAAAACACACATTTTATCTTTATAAAAAGTATAAAAACATTTTAAAACAATTTAATACATTTAATGTCAAAGGAATTGATTTTTATATCATTTATTCATTACTTCACTAATTATATAAAACAAGGGTTAGTAGCAATACAAAATGTATACTTTTGTCGAGTTGATTTTTAAAATTTTGAAATATGATTAATTCTGTATATTAATTTAAATTTTGTTTCACAGTTTTCTATAGTTGTAATTATTCTGGACACAAATTCTTCCTGCTAGTTATTGGAATCAAATTTTAATAAACTATATACTGGTTTCATGACTTTATATACTTGTCTTATGATTTTATATAAATGAAAACATTATTCCAACCTTTTAAAGATTTTAAAATTATTTTTATTATAATTTTAATGACCTCTGTTACTTGAGTAAACAAGCTAATTTTAGGGATAAATTAAATTGTAACTCATAATTTATGCAAATCTTATGCCACACACAATACATAAAAATGGGTCTGACTTACTAAAACCTGCTTTTAAAGTTAGGAATGCAACTGAGAATATTAGCCTATTAATAAAACAATCTAAAGAGTTAATCACTGATATCACACAGGAGAAAGACTAACAGCTATTTCTATCACAGAATAATTGTGTAATCAGTTGAGATTAGGCACTTCAGCACTTTCCATAAGTCAGCATGTATCTTAATCCCCATTTTGGGTCCATGATGGTTCTGCTAACAGCTCGTTAAATGGGCCAGTGGTTTCTGGAAGGGTCTACAAATAGGGGAAGGCCCCATCATAGCTGAACTAACAATCTCTTCCCTAGCTCTTTAGTACCCTTCCAATCTCTCTCTCATTTTCTGTCCAAAACAATACGGGAGCCTGTCTGGCTCAGCTTTCTCCCCTGAGACCTCGCCACCAGAGAGCACCCCTCTGATCCACTCATTAATTAGATTTCCATTTATCCTCTGGTCCCGTCAGAGCAGAAGGGAAATGATTTGCATTGAGTGGTTTAGATTAAAAGGGGGATGAAGAAGGTCCAGCAAGCTAGCCTCCCTATTTCCTTTGGCACGCACCCATACACAACCGCGTACACACGCGTGCAGGACAAGATCAATACTGATTAGCAGGACTTAGAGATTTGTTTAGTTGATTAGAAAGGTCAATTACTAATTCTGTACTTAGTTAATCAGCAACTTGTCCCTTCTGACGCCCATTGCTAAGTGACGTATTGTGGACTTCTTGATGATCACATCAATCAGAGTCAAGTCAACCATCTAAGCTGGAGAACCAAGACTGTGGTCCAAAGAACAACTGTTCAACCAAATGTGAACTTAGAATAAATACCATCATATTATAAATATATAAATACATCAGCTCTAATATATTCAGATTTATTCCTTTATTTAGTCATTATAGAGAAAATAAAACGGCAAAAAAGCAGCATCTGTATCAGCACAGCACTATACCATCAGTACTGAGTAGACTGGTCTGACAAAGATGCCTTATGGGATCTAAATGAACAACGCGAGGACTCCCCACTGCCGGAAGATGGATTCTTTTTAGCCCTGAGGAGAAAATGTGTGCCTGGACTGAGCTCTTAGACCTTACTGCCCCAAATCAGTTTCATTAAAGAGTCAAACACACTAATCGTACCCCTGTTGCACATCTGAAACTGCCACTTGGCTATTAGAGGGCGTAATCTTTATTTAATAGATTTAACATCCATATTCACTGCCTGAATCTCAAGAGACCTGGGAAGAACACTGAGGACACACACACACACACACACACTTGTCCCCCGCCTCAGAACACATACACCTGACGCTCATGTTTGTGTTCAAAATTCAATTACCCACTTATTGATACTTCACAGGGATATTTAAGATGCAGACATGGAGAGTGATTTCCCAAGGGAGCCACTGCTTCCTCTTAATGTCCCAGCCGAGAGCTCTCCTCTGCTCACCCCTCCCCATCTCCCCTCCACACCACGAATCATTACAGACGTACACAGGCACGCGTCCGTGTGCGCACACACATTCTCATCCCCACCCCTGCCACAGCCTATCCCTGTTCAAGAGGTGTCCTTATTAATAGGCAATCAGTCAAAATTCATTCATTAAAAACCTTAAAAGGTTTCACACAGACACTATGATTAGCTGGGAAAGAAAATCCAATGAATTCCTAATGTATTTATGGAAATGAGGTGTCATTTCCGATCTGTTGATGGAGGCGGCGGGGAGGAAGGTGGAGGGAGAGTAAGCTGGATGCATTCCCTCTACCTCTTGCTGAGCCAGTTTAGATGCAGCCAAGATCAGCTGTGCAGACCCTGTGCATGCGTTCTAGACTTCTGCACAACAGCAAAACACTAGAACCTAACACATTTGCTCAAGAAATGCTAATGTGGCTAAATTAGAAATCAGAGAAACCATGTAATGAGGAAAGGTTCATTCTTTTCTGGCTATTCCTACAAATGGCATCAATACAATACTCAGTATCTGTATCTGGTTGACACTGGAGCCCAACTGATAAACATTTCTATATCAGTATCAATTTTAAGTGTCTAATAACTGTGAACATACACAGATATATTTATTACTGTTATTTTCTTTGTGGTTTGGTTTATATCAATAACCTTGTGTCTATAAAATTGTCTTCCTATTTCTTTGTTTTAACATCATTTTCGCGCTAAAATTTGTTTTAAAAAAGTGTTCTGTATTCAAATTCACAAGTTCCAGCTATATGGTTCTCATACAAGACTATAGACTGTGTCTCATACTGGGTTCTCCAGTTATATAAATGTTTAAGGCCTCAGCATATCAGAAGATTGTCACAGTGTTGAAATTAAAATGACTTGACATATTTACTAGACATTGTTGATACAGATACCAGTTACTGGGTACTGGAGGAAAAAGGTAATACACTTTTATTCTAATCAGAATTAATCAAATATAAGAAAATTAAATCATGTGACAACAGAAAAAGCCACATATTCAACATTCATGTTAAATGTAAGCAGTTAATTCTTCAGTAAAGCATGAGTGTGTGAGTTATGTCAGCTGTACAAAAATACTTCACAGTATGAGTACAAAAAAAAAAAAAAATCAGGTTGGTAACAGTCAATGCTCAAGGTATCACAAATTAAAATAATGGTCTACTTCCAAACGTCATCTTTAATTTCCCAGTCAAGCCTGCTTCAGCTGCATCTACACCAGTGTTTGTAACATGGTACCAGTGATGGCATAGTTACACTGAAAAAGTAATCTGATTACTGATTACTCCTTTAAAAAGTAACTTAGTTACTTTATTGATTACTTGATTTTAAAAGTAACTAAGTTAGATTACAAATTAATTATTAGTTACATTCCGCAGCTGCAGACAACACCCCCCACTACCCCTACATAAAAATGACAACCAATTGTGCCAATACTCACTTTATTGGAAATGCATTTTTAACAGCAACAATGTATCTCCTGACATTTAAAATTGAACTATTTCCTGAAAAAAATACAGGTTTTATATATAAAAAAGACTGTTTCTCTGGAATTATCTTAAATATATATTTTTAAATAAAAAATAATAGTCTTTCTTGACTTCATTTAACAAATATTTGTTTTTTATAAATCTTTCTTGACCTGACATATTTAACTGTTAACACTGTTATTGGCAAAACTGAACAATGAATCTGTTGTTCACAGCATTAAAGCAGCAAGGAGTGGTTTTACAAAACAAAACACAGTGTAATTCCAGCTTCTGTTGTGTATGGGCCAGTTACTAAAAATTATTAAACCTTTTATCTTTGTGTATTTTCCAGTAATTTAAGTTTTTGACTATTGGTTTAAGATATTTGGATTGCATGTGACAGTTTTTGTAATATTTTGGTTTAAACTAGATAAATTAATGTTTCTTATGTGATAGTTCATAGTGCAGTACTGCAGTGTCAGTATAAAGGGTTACTGTCTCTTTAAGAAAAACACTGTTTTGTTTTAGCGAGTGAGAAGGAGGAGTTTGCTGTAGAAGACTATAGCCAGTGTTTTCCTTTGATAACATCCTCCATTGTTTACATTTGCATCACTATCCCGCAAGAAGAAAGTAAAAATATATTTTTACTAAAGAAAATGATAAAAATAGTAACGTACAGTGACTTGGGTAAGTAACTTTAATCTGATTACTGGATTGGAAATAACGTGTTAGATTACTCGTTACTGGAAAAAATGGTCAGATTAGAGTAACGCGTTACTGACCACTGCATGGTACCAAGTAATATATTACACTGATGTCATTTTGCCTGGTAACAAAGTAGTCTTATGCCTTATAGAGTAAATACAAATCATGTAAGAGTTACACATTAACAGTGTCTTTACTCATTTGTTTTAGTAAAATAAAAGTAAAACATAAAGCACCTGTGCAGGATCAATTCACAGCCTCAACCTTACCTCCACAGGTCAGAAACAGATCTGTAAGTTTTACAGGTTTTGGACTGTTTGTATTTGATCATTTTTAAGTCTTAAAATGCTACCAACTAACAGTTTTAATAAAAACATTACTATATGTTTTGTTTAGAGTAACTATGAGTCCTGTGCCCTTTAAATCATGTTTATCGTAACCGGCTCTTTACTTCTAAATAATGTAAAAGTACATAATTGTGCTTGTACTGTCCAGATGGTACAGATCTGTATGGGTTTAACAGAGTAACTTAGAAGTCAACTAATGTGCAGCGAGATAAATAATCCCAAAACACTTTGCGAAAATTAATTAACAATGTAATAAATAGAGTAAACAACCCAAGACTGAAACTGCAGAATCTGCTAAAAAGAGTCCTATTTTATAGGAGAAGATGCTAAAAATAGAGTCAGATCTTTCTCAGCTCTAGCTAAAGCTAACCAAGTGAAATACGACTAGTCCTTTTGACACCGGCACAACACTACACACTGGCAGTAAAACGGCAGAAGATGTGCAGAAGGTAAAGGAAGAGGGGAGGACAGATAGAGGGGAGTTGGGTAGAGGAGAGCTTTCTCCCAGCACAGCCTGTCATCTGACAGCACTTCATAACCGCTGGCCCCTGTGGTCGCGTGTCTCTGATGGATTGATGGAAGCCCATTACTACGATGGGGTAGCGTCAGTGCAATCATATTCAGCGCCACAGTGTGCTTAATAGAGCTGAGATTGATCTGGGGGAGGGGGCAGTGAACGCTGAGGCCATTAGTGTTGGACAGGTGTGACCTTCAGTCTCACTCCAGGTAGGAGAGCAGCTCTGTGAAGGTGGTTTGAAGAGTCCATCCGGATCCTCTTGCTGAATTCTTGCCTTTTTCTAAAACGTCAGTGTTTGCACAAACCTGCTCCAAGGACTTTTTTCATTTTCTCTCAGTATCTGCTTGTCTGCATCCTAACTCTATTCACATCAATCCAACTCCTGAGGTTTTTGTCTACTCAATCAATGTACTACGTGCTCTATCTATTACATTCAGTCCAGAGCTTTATAATCTACTTGGAGAGATTCTGAATGCAATTCAATGTTTAAATGATTATTAATAGTGATGTTTTAGAAGCCGTTTTGCTCAGTAATACGAAAAAAAACAAGAAATACAGACCTATAGGAAACTTTCCATGTTCAAATATCACTAATAAAATATTCTATTAAAAAAAATCCTTGGGGTGTAAACGCAACCCCCCCCAGCATTTGTCAGGGGGAAATGTGTTACATCACCCCCCACTTGCAACAGCAGGCATTAGTAGTATCATCAGCTTTGCCTGAGGCCTGTCTGTCCCAAAGGACCACTCTCCATTCAATTACCTTCAATAACAGCACTTATCAGTGTAGTGACTGGCCCTGTGGGAGGAGAGGGTGCTGATGACCACGCACAGCAGCCCCCGACAGCAGCATTCATCATGGCCTGGAGCAGATGGGGACTGGTGGGGGGACGGAGGGCCGGGCACGCGTCAGGTCCTCCGAGAGCATGGCTGCACGGCGTCACTCAGCAGCCTGGAGAGGAGGGGTGTGTGCCCCTGGGGAGACAGGTCTGGCACATGCCTCAATACCAAGCCCACAAATAAACAAACAAGGCAAGCTAACAGCAAGTAACTGCAGTCATGTCTCCACCTTACTATAAAAATGAACAAAAATCATAGATTCAAGATGGCTGCTGCTGGTTTTAGCTGTGTAATGTGTTTCTGGCCTTTTTTCTAGATAACAGGACAGCATACAATGTCAGAAACCACAGTGCCTATCTGAGGTTACCAACTAGACACAGTCTGAAGCAAAGGTGCATGTATTTAAACACGCAGTCTGCATGATTGCTAATTTGTATTAAACAGATAGATTAGCCAAGGAATTCATTCACCTGCAAAATTTAAGAAGCAAAGTCTTTAATAGGCATGTCTGACAGGACAACACAAGTGCAATTGTGTAGTATGTAAATGCTTGAACATGCATTAGATACTGCAGCTAAAAAGCTAACACAGCCCTCAAAATGGACTGGGTATTTAATTTCATATTATTCGTATTATATATTATATATATATATATATATATATATATATATATATATATATATACATAATAAAGATGAGTGCATTGCTAGTCTACAATGTAGTAAGTGGACAATTCAGGACAAACATATTAAATATGCTTTTAGCATCAGTCATTATATTTTGCAAAGACTTTAAATACATCAGCAAGAAGAAAATACTGACCCCAAAAAACAAACACACCACTCGATCATTTCACCTGTTACTAACAACTCTGAAAACTCTATTGCTTGTCCTCCAGCCACAGCCTTCAGGGGTGAGTTTTCACTGCTTGATTATGTTATCCCTATTAACCAGCTCAGGACTTTAATGGCCATCGTGCCTAAGGCACAGTAAATCGTCCCCCCCCCCACTCACTCCACCCACTCAGCCTCCCCCAACACTACCCTTCGCCAGCTCATTTTAAAGGCACTGAAGAGTGAAAGAAACATGATGAAAAAGTGGCTGAGATTTACAAGGCTTCCCCTGCCAGCCAGGAAAAGAAGGAAAATTAAACCCTGCCACGATAAAGGCTGCTGGCCTTAGACGTCACTTGGAAACAAATAATAATAATTTCTACACCAAAGTGACAGAGCCCACTTTCCTTTGCACATGTCCATGGCACAGGATGTTCAACAGTCAAGTAATTACAGGTTTACTAACAAAAATTACTCAAAACGAGGTGACAGATTTAGATGACAAACTTGGCTCAATGTAAAGCATTCATTTGAAACTTCTCATGTTCTCAATTTCTTCAAATACTCTTTTGCTGCAGTTTATCAATTATAATGGTTACTTATACAACCAAAAGCTACAAACACACTTGTTGCTGACCTTCAATTTGTGGCAGTTACAACATTAATTAAACTAACAGGTGAAAAAGGAATGTGGGTTGTCTCATTACAGTGGCACCTATTGAGGGATGGGATACATAGTATTTGGCAGCAAGTGAACAATCAGTTGTTGAAGATGGTGTGTTGAAAGGTTAAAAAAGGATCCGTTTCGGGTACTCGGGAACTTTGACAAAGGCCAAATTGTGATGGCGACACTATCTGGGCCAGAGACTTTCCAAATTTTAGTGAAAATGTTTAGTTCCTATCAAAATATGCTAAAGGATGGACAACTAGTGAACTAGCAAACAAGGTCATGGGCACCAAGTTCAATGATGAATACAAATTGCTGAAAAAGCTCATTGTGGTGACAGAATGATAAACTCACACAGTTCATTGCAGATTGCTGTGTATGGGGCTGCATAGCTGCGGACCGCTCAGAGTGCTTACACTGACCCCTGTCCACCTTAAGAAGCGTCTACAATGGTCACATGAGCATCAGAACTGGACCGTGGAGCAATGTAAACAGATGACCTGATGAATGACATTTTCTTTTATGGATGGCTGGGTCCATGTGCATCGCAAATGAGAAGAATAGATTAAACCAGGATGCACTGTGTAAAAAAGACAAGGCACTGCAGGCTTGGACATTTTTTCTGGGAGAACTTGTGTCCAGGAATTCATGTGGATGTTACTTTGGCACATAACACCTACCGAAACATTATTACAGATCAAGGACACACCTTCATAGCAGCAGTATTACCTAATGGCCTTTTTTAACAGGATAATGCACTCTGCCGCAATGCAAATCTGTTTAGGCTGGAGGAACGTGACAAATAGTTCAAAATGTTGACTTGGCCTTTAATGTCCCCAGATCTCAATTTAGTCAAGCATCTGTTGGATGTGCAAGAAAAACGTGTCCAAACCATGGCAGCTCCACCATGCAACTCACAAGACTTTTTATTATTATTAACATTACACATATATAGCGCCTTTCTAGATACCAAAGGACGCTTTACAATCGGCACACTTCATTTACACACACTCAACCACACACACATACCAGCAAGAAATGGCAGCCAGTCACACACAGTGTACTCTCAACCGAAAGCTACCGTCCACCTGGAGAACTGCATCGATCACTAGGGGGATCACCCAGGACAAAGTGCCAATCATATCTGGGCACACATATATACATACACACACATTCATACACACACCAGAGTAATTTTAGAGTAGCCAATCCACCTGATCTCCATGTTTTTGGACTGTGGGAGGAAACCGGAGTCCCCGGAGGAAACCCACGCAGACACGGGGAGAACATGGAAACTCCGCTCAGATGGGGACTCAAACCCAAGACCTCAGCGCTGAGAGGCGAACGTGCTAACCACTAAACCATCATGCCACCCAGGATCTGCCAGCATCTTTCAAATGTCTTGTGGAGTTCATGCCTTGATGTGTCAGAGCTTTTATGTGGCATGGAGGGGAAGTACATAATATCTAACATTATAAACAGGGATGCACATAAGTGGTGCGCAGGTGCGCATGCGTGGTCAAAATTAACGACGCGCAACGTGAATTACAACGTGACGCGCGTTTGCGCACCATTTACTTGATTATGTTATGGCCACGGTAACTGGAGTTGACAGGTTCGCGGTTTTCACGCCAAATTGTTTTGTTGAAAATCCAGTCGCAGGTGAACTTTGAAGGGCGACGGGATGCGTTTTATTGGGTAATTTTTTAAAATTGCCGCGGCCGGTTGCCTAGGATATTACTTCAACACGGCGGGCAAACGTGTACAAAGTCTACACTAAGGAAGTTTGAATACAACAATAACAACAAAGAGAACATAATATAAGGAAAGATAGCCTGACAAGGAGAGAGAGAGATACAGAGAGAAGGTGAAGGAAAAAGTCACAAATGGGGAAATACGGGAGGCGGTATATTTGCAAGGACTGGGAAAAAGAAAAAGGTTTGATGGACTGATAAATCCCTTATAAACAAATACTAAGTCAATCACTCTTAGTTGTTTTGCCATTTGCTTCAAACGTGTGACAGACATATATTTTGGGCTAGTTTAAGCTTCTGAAGGGCGGGTTTTAGACTGACATTTGGCTGAATAATTTTTATGGATCTGGCAACCCTGACGGTAACATAGACGGGCTCAAGAGAGTAGTTAATTGATAACTAGCCCTAGCTTATTTTTTCACTAGTTTTAAGATTTCCACCGATTCATCAGCATGTCCAAGAAACAAGCTACATTAAGTCATTACTCTGGTATTCCAGTCTCATTACTGAATTACATCGAACAAAGAACCTGTACGACTACTTAGCCACCTTTAGAATTT
>BRDA01036628.1:0-13021 GCA_036984385.1 Crenuchus spilurus | reverse complement strand
CACTAGTCAAGGTCCTGCCTATTGAAGAACAGGGTGAGGAGAATCAGACAGACTATAATAACTGTGGTGACTATAAAGTGAACTTATATAGTCAGTGGAGCTGTAAGTGTACCTAATAAAGTGGCCAGTGAGCATATGTCACTAACTGGATGTGATATCTCTTTATGATTCCTCTGTTTAAATAGAATAAGCATAATGATATGAAATGATCAACAATCTCATACAGTGTCTCTGAAAAGTGCATCCAGTAATAAAATGAAGCTTCGTGTATCTTTTATACAGTGATAGAAAACACCCACTGAAAGCTCTGAATCTACACACTCACCAGCATGAACATACAGAACATTTACCTCATCTGGAAGAACATTTAAACCAGTTAAAGTGGCTGATGATCAAGGACCTGAAGGGATCACCACAAAGATGCTCGGTTCCATAGAGTTATACAGATGCTCCAAATGACTTATGTGTGTTTAGATGAACAAATCAGTGTTTTTCTAACACCATGCAATGCATCATCATCACAGTATTTTCATAGTAATGACCATTTAGATGATCTAGTGTGCCTTTGTTGTGACTATAACTCATTGTATGTACAAATGAGCCAAAACATTATGACCATATTAGCATAATAACTACTTCAACGATCACCCACATCACGTGTTTCAACCGGCATCCACACGGATCCACAGCTAAGCTCCACACGGTTTCACACGTTCTTCAGCTGTTAATACCTTAAAAGTGCATGTTTGGCTTCATCCTCTCAGATCGCCCTGAAACGTCAACCTTCCCCAATTTATCAGCACAAGAGACGTGATCGTCAGAGACATTTCAGAGATCACAGAGATTTTGACATGATAGCAAACAAATACATGACAAACATGGTGTCAATCAAAAAAGTAGTGTTGTGTATGTGGTAAGAAGATGGTTTGGTGGTTAACATGTTCACCTGTTAGCGCTGAGGTCTTGGGTTCTAGTTCAAAATTCGGTGGAGTTTCCATGTTCACCCCATGTCTATGGGGGTTTAATTTGGCCTTTCCCTGTCCTCTCACATTCCAAAAACATGGACATCAGGTGAATTGGGTACTCTAAATTGTTAGTGTGTGTGTGTGTGTGTGCCCAATGATGGATTGGCACTTTGTCCTGGCTTTGGAATCCAGTGCCCAATGCTTCAACTGGTTTAATATGGGGATCACCATGACCATGAACTGGATTAAGACATTGGAAGGTGACATATTGTGAGATTTAAAGCCTAATTTTAGCAAAACTATCAGCAGTGAGTCCTTATTTTCATCTGAGAATCTAATGGCTGAATATTGAAACACTGCCATCTAGTGGTCGGGGATTTAAACACAACCAGTCTTTACATACAAGATTAAGATGAACCAATTTGACCTCTGCTTTTAACACATTTGTGTGTGAAACACACACACTAGGCTGTGAGAATTTGTGCCCAAAGCAGTGGGCAGCCCTTATCCAACAGCGCCCGGGGAGCAGTTAGGAGCCTTGCTCAAGGGCACTTCAGTCATGTCCTGTCTGGGGATTGAACCAGCGACCTTCTGGTCACAAGACCAGATCCTTACCACTAGGCCATGGCTGCCCCCTAATTTGACAAAATATTGGATCGAGGGATCGACTTTCAATGGATCGCAGCGATGGAGCTGCTCTGCCACTCCCGACACCCTGACCCAGAATCAGGTCGTTTACGAGTCTTTTAGCACCAGGTTCAACACAAACTTGCTTTTCATCATTGGAGAGGGTGCAACGCTTATTCGGCCGCACCCCAGCCTGTTAACGCACAGCTCTGCTCACCGGGGGACCCCGGCTATGCCAGACCAACCAAAGATCCGCGGTGCTGCGGTATCGTTTCTTTTAGGTGGGATTCTGACTTTGAGGCGTTCAGTCATAATCCCATAGATGGTAGCTTCACACCATTGGCTCCTCATCCAAGCACATGAACCAAATGTCTGAACGTTTGTTTACATATAAACAAAAATCTATACTGTGTTTTTATCATCTAAACCCAGTTTAATAAACAGAACAAAAAGCGAAAGTAGAGTCAGCTAATAAATAAATAAATAAATACAGAGTTAATTTCTTTTAATGCAAATGTTGAAAAGATGTTTCTTCAGAGTAATCACTCTCTGCTTTGACTTGTCTACTAAATTTTGCTTGGTGGTGTCACTGGAGGTGAACATGGACTGGGTGGAGCCATAATAGTCTACCTGATAGGACTTGGACCCCTAAAGTACTCCCATAGCTCTAGAGCTCTCTATGAAACCTCTGTTCACCAAGACTGTTCACCACTGTTTGAGGAGCACCACACAGGTGTTGTCATTTAAGAGATGCTCCATAACGTCTGGCCATAACGTCTGTTCCTTGTGTTTCAGGTCTGGGAGTCTCTGAGTGGCTCAGCGGATTAAGGCGCTGACACTATGGCCTGAGGATCGCTGGTACAGTGCTACTTCACCATCAGCTGTAAAACTGTCCATGCTCTCAGTGTAGATGGCACTGTTTCCCCATCACACTGGCTGGCTCATGTGTCTGTTATCTGATGTATCAGAGCTGGGGATCCTGCGCTTTCCTACAAGTGTATTGGCTGCCCAATGAAAGAGTTCAAAAAGAGGAGGTGGGAGGCTTCACATGCATCAGAGGAGCATTGTCCTCACCCACAATCCCTCTCCCCTAGAGAATGGGTGGGTTAGTTTTCTCTTACTATCTAATAGATCCCAGACCTTCACGTGCACCCGTGTTATGAGAAAATGAATGTTACTCCTGAGTGGATATTGGTTCTGGAGTTGTCTGTGTTTTTGGTGATTAGTGCTGGCTTTACTTGTTTCTCACTTATTTCTCTTTTCTCTCTTCATACCACATATTCCACAGCACATGTTTTAGATACCACAACTCCCCTAGACTTAACACCGGGTCATAACACACTCACACACACTCTCACACTCTCACACACCAAACAGTGCAGCTCCCAAGCTCGGCAGTGGGTTTGACCTTCATTTAGGAACTAATGAGGTGTAAATGTGAAATAAAGCGAAGTTTAACGACGCCCTCGTTTTAAGGAACGTGTTGCTTTAACCGCTCTGCCTCTGTTTACCAAACACGCTCCTCACTGTTAGCTCGTAGCTCCAGGACTCTGGCGCGGCCAACAGGTTCATGATGACACCCATTGCCTGCAGGTCTACCTCAAATTCCAACTGTGACCCCCCTAATGTTTCTACCTGCCAATTAACTCCTGCACCTCCAGCTAAACGTGAAGTCAGGTTATTCAGTCAGAGGAATTCCAGAGTTCCTGCATCTGCAAATGTGACGTTAGACGACATGACAGCACTTAAAAAAGGAAAGCAGGGCTATTTTACTGAACTTAGTAATCAGTAAGAACTTCCAGCATCCACTATGAATTATTCAGTAACCATTACACCGCAAAAAAGATGGCTTAGCAAGTGAAATAATCTTTCATCTGAATGTCTAATATTTCTCATTTTGAGAATGTTGAGCTTTGAAGACAGTTAATCTTAGAATCTGATGTATTTTACTTGTTTTAAGTAACTTAATTAAGTTACGTTCTCACTATGCCGGCAGATAAGTTTGATTGTTTTAAGTAAAGCTTTATATCTGTCAATACAGTGAGATAATTTGCTTAATAAAGTTAAAAAATCGAGTTATATGTTGAGAAATCTTAAAATATATTTATTACATTCTCAAAATATTAGAAAATAGACATTTAGACTAGATTTAAGATGATTTCAGTTGCTACGGTTTCATTTTTGCAGTATATATATTATTCAGTATACACTATGAATTATTTAGTATCAACTATGAATTATTATGTATCCACTATGAATTATTCAGTATCCACTATGAGTTATTTAGTATCCACTATGAATTATTCAGTATGCACTATGAATTGTTTAGTATCCACTATGAATTATTATGTATCCACTATGAATTATTCAGTATTCACTATGAGTTATTTAGTATCCACTATGAATTATTCAGTATGCACTATGAATCATTCAGTATCCACTATGAATTATTCAGTATGCACTATGAATTATTATGTATCCACTATGAATTATTCAGTATGCACTATGAATTATTTAGTATCCACTATGAATTATTCAGTATGCACTATGAATCATTCAGCATTCACTATGAATTATTCAGTATGCACTATGAATCATTCAGCATCCACTATGAATTATTCAGTATCCACTATGACGTATTATGTATCCACTATGAATTACTCTGTATCCACTATAAATTATTCAGTATGCACTATGACATATTATGTATCCACTATGAATTATTCAGAATGCACTATGAGTTATTCAGTATCCACTATGAATTATTCAGTATGCACTATCAATTATTCAGTATCCACTATGAATTATTATGTATCCACTATGAGTTATTTAGTATCCACTATGAATTATTGTGTATCCACTATGAATTGTTCTGTATCCACTATTATTCAGTATACCCTATGAATTATTCAGCATCCACTATGAATTATTCAGTATCCACTATGAATTACTCTGTATCCACTATGTATTATTCAGTATGCACTATGACGCATTATGTATCCACTATGAATTACTCTGTATCCACTATGAATTATTCAGTATGCACTATGAGTTATTCAGTATCCACTATGAATTATTCAGTATGCACTATGAATTATTCAGTATCCACTATGAATTATTATGTATCCACTATGAGTTATTTAGTATCCACTATGAATTATTCAGTATCCACTATGAATTATTATGTATCCACTATGAATTGTTCTGTATCCACTATTATTCAGTATGCCCTATGAATTATTCAGCATTCAGTATCCACTATGAATTATTCAGTATGCACTATGAATTATTATGTATCCACTATGAATTATTCTGTATCCACTATGAATTATTCAGTATGCACTATGAATCATTCAGTATCCACTATGAATTATTCAGTATGCACTATGAATTATTATGTATCCACTATGAATTATTCAGTATCCACTATGAATTATTCAGTATGCACTATGAATTATTTAGTATCCACTATGAATTATCCACTATGTATTATTCAGTATGCACTATGAGTTATTAAGTATCCACTATGAATTATTCAGTATGCACTATGAATTATTATATATCCACTATGAATTGTTCTGTATCCACTATTATTCAGTATGCCCTATGACTTATTCAGTATCCATTATGAATTATTCAGTATCCACTATGAGTTATTTAGTATCCACTATGAATTGTTCAGTACTATGAATTGTTCAGTATCAGCTGAATCAGAATCTGCTGTGAAGCTTTAGAGTAAGGTCAGTAGTGCTGAGGGTGATTATGAACACGTCAGTGAGGGTCTGACTGTACAGACCGTAAATCAGCTGGAGCTCAGTGTGAGCAGAAGAGTAAAGCAGCTCGTGTGAATCACAGCATTAACTAAGCACATAATCCTGCTCAGTGCTCCTGAGCCTGTGAGATGTTTCCTCTCTGGTCATGTCTACACTAGCACACTGGTGGTCTCCCGCAGACAGTCAGCCTTCAGCCCTGCAGTCACGGCACCATCTCCAGTGTGGAGACCCTCCCTGAGCAGGTACTCACCACCACAGCCCGATGATGTTGACCGGGCACAGCAGGATGAAGAAGAAAGCCAGCTGTGTTCTGGAATTGGGGATCATGGCAGCTGGTTCTCCTGGTTTCCAAGGTAGTCTGGGATGGGTTCAGCTTCAGCAGCCCACAGCAGCTGTCCTCCACTCCTTTGGACTCATCCCCCTGCGTGCTCTGCTAATCCTCATTGCACAAGAACCGGAGGGTTCTCCACGAACCTGCAGCCTTAGAGTTCTCCCTCCAGGTTCCACACGGCTCTCCAAAGAACTTCCAGACCTGCTCCAGGTCACCTGCCCCAGCCCAGCCCTGCGCACGCGCTGGTTTTGTAGTGTTTGTTTTTGTAAAGTCAGCACACGCACATGTGTAACTCACGCGCACGTGTGCGTAAGGCGCGCGATTGTGATTAGTGAGCGGAGCTCGTTCTGCTGCTCGCGACCTGCGTCTCAGATACACGCGCTGAAAGAAAGAGGAGGATCTGAGAGAGGGAGGGGGTGAGGAAGGTGTGTGTGTGTGTGAGAAAGAGAGAAGAGGAGAGAGAGAGAGAGACAGAGAGAGAGAGAGAAAGAGAGAGAGATAAAATGAGAGAGAGAGAAAGAGAGAAGAGGAGAGAGAGAGAGAGAAGAGGAGAGAGACAGAGAGAGAGACAGAGAGAGAGAGAAAGAGAGAGAGAGAGAGAGAGAGAGAGAGAAGAGGAGAGAGAGAGACAGAGAGAGAGAGAGAGAGACAGTGAGTGAGAGAAAGAGAGAGCGAGAGAGAGTGAGAGAGAGAGAGAGATAATTAGAAAGAGACAAGAGTGAGGCATACAGATACACACACACACACACACACACTCTCTCTCTCTCACACACACACACAGAGTGAGACACATGAAGAAACACAAAAGACACACACACACACACACACACACACACACTGGGGTGACGGGGGACAAAGCACACGTGCACTGTTAGATCACTCCTGAAAATATCCTGCTTGGAAATTAAAGGTGAGCTGTTAGAAGAATGCAGCTTCACGTTTAGACACGACAAAACACATGTTGTGTAATGTCCTGTGAGAACCAACACGTTTAATTATTAGCAGCAGTGACGTCACAGTGTCCTCCTGTTCCCAAAGAGTGAAGAAAGGAGTGTGACCAGGAGTTGTGATATGTGATACTGTAAGTAAGGTGATTTATTGTGATTTTTAAATCAAACTTTAGTTAAACCATCAGCGGAGCATCCTTACACTACTGTATATTTCACAGTGGAAGAGTCTAATGGGGGCGGCACGGTGGCTTAGTGGTTAGCACGTTCGCCTCTCAGCGCTGAGGTCTTGGGTTCGAGTCCACATCTGAGCGGAGTTTCCATGTTCTCCCCGTGTCTGCGTGGGTTTCCTCCGGTGACTCTGGTTTCCTCCCACAGTCCAAAAACATGGAGGTCAGGTGGATTGGGTACTCTAAATTGTCCGTAAGTGTGTGTGTGTGTGTGTGTGTGTGTGTGTGTGTGTGTATCTGAGCATATGTGTACACCCAGTGATGGATTGGCGCCCTGTCCTGGGCTTGGTTGAATAGTGTAATGCCCTGCCCTGCGCCCAGTGAAGGGGTAGGGGACTAACCGCGACCCTGATAAGGATTAAGCGGGTGGGATAATGAATGAATGAATGAAGAGTCTAATGGCTGAAGATACATTAAAACACCACCCTCTAGTGTTCAAGGACGAACCACTATTTACTGTTACGTGTCTGGAGTCAAACAAATCCCATGTTTTGATCAATATGTAACATCAAAGTAACGGTGAACACTCCCATGACCTTGTGTCCAATGTCGTGCCTTGTGCTGATGGTGTTGAAGGTGCTGATGTAGTTGATGGTGCTGATGGTGCTGATGGAGTTGATGTAGTTGATGGTGTTGATGGTGCTGATGGTGTTGATGGTGTTGATGGAGTTGATGGTGCTGATGGTGTTGATGGTGCTGATGGAGTTGATGGTGCTGATGGTGTTGATGGTGCTGATGGAGTTGATGGTGCTGATGGTGTTGATGGTGCTGATAGTGTTGATGGTGCTGATGTAGTTGATGGTGCTGATGGAGTTGATGGTGCTGATGGTGTTGATGGTGCTGATGGTGCTGATGGAGTTGATGGTGCTGATGGTGTTGATGGTGCTGATGGAGTTGATGGTTAACAGTATAATTCATAGTAGATATTTGATAATTCACAGTGGATACTGTATAATACATAGTTCATATTGAATAATTCATAGTGCATACTATATAATACATTGTAGATATTGAATAATTCACAGTGGATACTGAATAATTATCAGTAGATATTGAATAAATCCCAGTGGATACAGTATAATTCATAGTAGATATTTGATAATTCACAGTGGATACTGTATCCATAGTTGATATTGAATAATTCATAGTGCATACTATATAATACATTGTAGATATTGAATAATTCACAGTGGATACTGTATAATTAACAGTAGATATTTAATAATTTACATTGGATACTGAATAATTAACAGTAGATATTTATTAAAGTCACAGTAGATACAGTATAATTTGTAGTAGATATTTGATAATTCACAGTGGATACTGTATAATACATAGTTGATATTGAATAATTCATAGTGCATACTATATAATATATTGTAGATATTGAATAAATCCCAGTGGATACTGAATAATTCATAGTAGATATTTAATCATTCACAGTGGATACTGTATAACTCATAGTAGATATTTAATAATTCACAGTGAATACTGTATAATTCATAGTAGATATTTAATAATTCACAATGGATACAGTATAATTCATAGTAGATATTGAATAATTAACATTGGATACTGAATAATTAACTTTAGATATTTAATAATTCAAAGTGGATACAGTATAATTCATAGTAGATATTTGATAATTCACAGTGGATACTGTATAATTCATAGTAGATATTTAATAATTCACAGTGAATACTGTATAATTCATAGTAGATATTTAATAATTCACAGTGGATACAGTATAATTCATAGTAGATATTGAATAATTTACATTGGATACTGAATAATTAACTTTAGATATTTAATAATTCACAGTGGATACAGTATAATTCATAGTAGATATTTAATAATTCACAGTGGATACTGTATAATATATAGCTGATATTGAATAATTCATAGTGCATTCTATATAATACATTGTAGATATTGAATAATTCACAGTGGATACTGTATAATTAACAGTAGATATTTAATAATTTACATTGGATACTGAATAATTAACAGTAGATATTTAATAAGTCACAGTAGATACAGTATAATTCATAGTAGATATTTGATAATTCACAGTGGATACTGTATAATACATAGTTGATATTGAATAATTCATAGTGCATACTATATAATACATTGTAGATATTGAATAAATCCCAGTGGATACTGAATAATTCATAGTAGATATTTAATCATTCACAGTGGATACTGTATAATTCATAGTAGATATTTAATAATTCACAGTGAATACTGTATAATTCATAGTAGATATTTAATCATTCACAGTGGATACAGTATAATTCATAGTAGATATTGAATAATTTACATTGGATACTGAATAATTAACTTTAGATATTTAATAAATCAAAGTGGATACAGTATAATTCATAGTAGATATTTTATAATTCACAGTGGATACTGTATAATTCATAGTAGATATTTGATAATTCACAGTGGATAGTGTATAATACATAGTTGATATTGAATAATTCATAGTGCATACTATATAATACATTGTACATATTGAATAATTCACAGTGGATACTGTATAATTAACAGTAGATATTTAATAATTCATAGTAGATATTGAATAATTTACATTGGATACTGAATAATTAACTTTAGATATTTAATAATTCGCAGTGGATACAGTATAATTCATAGTAGATATTTGATAATTCACAGTAGATACTGTATAATACATAGTTAATATTGAATAATTCATAGTACATACTATATAATACATTGTAGATATTGAATAAATCCCAGTGGATACTGAATAATTCGTAGTAGATATTTAATCATTCACAGTGGATACTGTATAATTCAGAGTAGATATTTAATAATTCACAGTGAATACTGTATAATTCATAGTAGATATTTAATAATTCACAGTGGATACAGTATAATTCATAGAAGATATTGAATAATTTACATTGGATACTGAATAATTAACAGTAGATATTTAATAATTCACAGTGAATACTGTATAATTCATAGTAGATATTTAATAATTCACAATGGATACTGTATAATTCATAGTAGATATTTAATAATTCACAGTGGATACAGTATAATTCATAGTAGATATTTAATAATTCACAGTGGATACTGTATAATTCATAGTAGATATTGAATAATTTACATTGGATACTGTATAATACATAGTTGATATTGAATAATTCACAGTGAATACTATATAATACATCATAGATATTGAATAATTTACATTGGATACTGTATAATTAACAGTAGATATTTAATAATTCACAGTGGATACAGAATAATTCATAGTAGATATTTAATCATTCACAGTGAATACTGTAGAATTCATAGTAGATATTTAATAATTCACAATGGATACTGTATAATTAATAGTAGATATGTAATAATTCACAGTGGATACTGTATAATTCATAGTAGATATTTAATAATTCACAGTGGATACAGTATAATTCATAGTAGATATTGAATAATTTACATTGGATACTGTATAATACATAGTTGATATTGAATAATTCATAGTGCATACAATATAATACACTCTAGATATTGAATAATTTACATTGGATACTGTATAATTAACAGTAGATATTTAATAATTCACAGTGGATACAGAATAATTCATAGTAGATATTTAATCATTCACAGTGAATACTGTAGAATTCATAGTAGATATTTAATAATTCACAATGGATACTGTATAATTAATAGTAGATATGTAATAATTCACAGTGGATACTGTATAATTCATAGTAGATATTTAATAATTCACAGTGGATACAGTATAATTCATAGTAGATATTGAATAATTTACATTGGATACTGTATAATACATAGTTGATATTGAATAATTCATAGTGCATACAATATAATACACTCTAGATATTGAATAATTTACATTGGATACTGTATAATTAACAGTAGATATTTAATAATTCACAGTGGATACAGAATAATTCATAGTAGATATTTAATAATTCACAGTGGATACTGTATAATTCATAGTAGATATTGAATAATTCACAGTGGATACAGTATAATTAACAGTAGATATTGAATAATTTACATTGGATACTGAACAATTAACAGTAGATATTTAATAATTCACAGTGGATACAGTATAATTCGTAGTAGATATTTGATAATTCACAGTGGATACTGTATAATACATAGTTGATATTGAATAATTCATATTGCATACTATATATTACATTGTAGATATTGAATAATTCACAGTGGATACGGAATAATTATCAGTAGATACTGAATAAATCCCAGTGGATACTGAATAATTCATAGTAGATATTTAATCATTCACAGTGGATACTGTATAATTCATAGTAGATATTTAATCATTCACAGTGAATACTGTATAATGCATAGTAGATATTTAATAATTCACAGTGGATACAGTATAATTCATAGTAGATATTGAATAATTTACATTGGATACTGAACAATTAACAGTAGATATTTAATCATTCACAGTGGATACAGTATAATTCATAGTAGATATTTGATAATTCACAATGGATACTGTATAACACATAGTTGATATTGAATAATTCATAGTGCATACTATATAATACATTGTAGATATTGAATAATTCACAGTGCATACTGTATAATTAACAGTAGATATTTAATAATTTACATTGGATACTGAATAATTAACAGTAGATATTTAATAATTCACAGTAGATACAGTATAATTCATAGTAGATATTTGATAATTCACAGTGGATACTGAATAATTAACAGTAGATATTTAATAATTCACAGTGAATACTGTATAATACATACTAGATATTGAATAATTCACAGTGGATACAGTATAATTCATAGTAGGTATTGAATAATTCACAGTGGATACTGTATAATTCATAGTAGATATTGAATAATTTACATTGGATACTGAATAACTAACAGTAGATATTTAATAATTCACAGTTAATACTGTATAATTCATAGTAGATATTTAATAATTCACAGTGGATACAGTATAATTAACAGTAGATATTTAATAATTTACACTGGATACTGAATAACTAACAGTAGATATTTAATAATTCACAGTCACAGTGGATACTGTATAATTCATAGTAGATATTTAATAATTCACAGTGGATACAGTATAATTCATAGTAGATATTTAATAATTCACAGTGGATACTGTATAATTCATAGTAGATATTTAATAATTCACAGTGGATACTGTATAATTAACAGTAGATATTGAATAATTCATACTGATACTGTGTAATACGTCATAGATACTTAATAATTAACAGTGGATATCTAATAATATATAATGGATTCTGAATAGTCCATGCTATACACAGAATAATTCATAGTGGATACCCAGTAATACATAATGTATATGTAGTCATTCATAGTAAATACTAAATAATTTATATTAGATATACCTAATTGATGTAGATTTAGCAGTTACAAAACAATGAATATCTGAGCCATGTACCTGCAGGTTAAGAGGCTTTAATGCAGATGTTAAATGTAAAAGTCCACAGAAGATTGATTTGGGAAGGTCTTACATTCACCGTTTGTGCTCATACAGAGCAGAACGATGCAGATGGTTGAAGTCTATGGAATCTCATTTGGCACCATTCTTAATATTCCAGCCTCCTGTTGCTTTATAAATGACTTATTGACATATCAGGTCAGAAAAACACACAGCCGGCCTGAAGCCTGGGGAGGCTCTACAGAACAGAGACGAAGCTGACACCCTTCACCTCATCCATCAGTGACAACTAATGATCAATCACATCATCCTCATTAGCTGAGCACTCGTCCTGATTTATGGGTCTCGAGGCAGAGCTTCATTTTAGACCTTAAAGTGAGGTAATCGATCAGCTGAGACATGTCTGGTGTCAGAAGTTTGGCTTTTTTAGTTCAACACTGGAGCTACATGGCTAATGTAGAAAACAAGAAATTTTATCATATTAGCATAATGCTAACCTAATGTCTACATCATAACATAATGACATCAGACGTAAGATTATCAGTCGTCTCTAATAGTATTGATTATGTGTGTCTGATAGTGTGAGATACACTGTTATCTATAAACAGACTAAAGATCAGACATCTCTAATAGTATTGATTATGTGTGTCTGATAGTGTGTGATACACT
>BRDA01036620.1:0-11165 GCA_036984385.1 Crenuchus spilurus | reverse complement strand
TTTAGTCAATGACATGTACACACAACAGTATATTATTGATCACTTATTTTTTTATATTTTAGGGGAAGCTGAGCTTCCCTTGCAGTCTTAGAGCAATCGCCACTGAAAAAGTACCACTGTTTTCTCAGACTTAAGAATAACCACACATCAAATACCTTTTTTTCCTCCCCACTACAGAGAAGTCTCGCTATGACACATCTCTGAACCTCACCACCAAGCGCTTTCTCGACCTGCTTGCCAAGTCTTCTGATGGAGTGGTGGACTTGAACTGGGCGTCGCAGGTGCTGGACGTACAGAAGCGTCGAATCTATGACATCACCAATGTTCTGGAGGGCATCCACCTCATCTCCAAGAAGTCAAAGAATCACATTCAGTGGCTGTGAGTGTTCTCCTGATCTGCTGCATTCATGTTTTCCATTATTTCGAGTGTTTAGTTCATTTTAGTTTAATTGTGATCCATTTTAAAAACAATAAATCCTGTAAAAAGTAGTGAAATGTCAGTTAAACAATACAGATGATTTCTGTTTAAAAAAGCTTGAGAAATTGTCCTCCTACTCGTATTCGAGTGATTATTGAGGTTGTTTATGGATTAATATCTCCTAGTGATGGTGTGACTTACAGCTTGATTTTTTAAATTGTTGTTTATTCAAAAATCTTTTTCCATCTCTGTCTGTCCCAAGTTTCTGCCTTGTGCTAGTTTTATTTTGCATTTTAAAAAATTACCAAAAACTTGGTGGATGGGAAAACCCCCTATCCTCTTCTCATTCACACTAAAGTCCTGGGGGGTTTCCACAAAGCAGGATTTCTCCGTTTAACCTGGTAACTTGAACCTGAAGCCAAACATGTCTAATCAGAAAAGAGCAGCAGGACCTTAGTTACTATAACAAACCTCAACACTGGGCTTAAACTATTTGACTAACTTAGAAACGCTGCTTTGTGTAATATCCTGATCAGAACTAGTAAAACTAACATCTTTTCTTACAGTGGAAATCGTATTGATGGGGTTTCAGTGGCACGGCATCAGGAGCTGCAGAAGGAGGTGTCTGAACTGTCTGAAGCTGAAGATAAACTGGATGAACTCATCAGCAAGTGCAACCTCCAGCTCAGACTGCTCACTGAAGACTGCAGTAATAAGAAATATCCTTCCTGTGTGTGTGTGTGTGTGTGTGTGTGTGTTAATAACATGTGCACAGTGTTGTCTTTAACACAAACCTACGCTGGGCTACGTGAGGTGTCAGGACCTGCGCAATACGGTGGACCCTCCAGATCAAATTGTCATGGTAATCAGAGCCCCTCCTGAGACACAGATGACTGTGTCAGAGCCCAGTCAGGTAATCACAGCCAGTCGAGTAGAGATTTTAAATATCTACACTTATTATCCATTTTATCAGCTCCACTGATCATATTGGTGCACTTTGTATTTCTACAATTAAAGACTGTAGTGTTTCTCTTTCTCTGTATACTCAGTTTACCTCCTTTCATCTGTTCTTCAGTGATCAGGACCCACCAAGGGCGTAACTTTGGGTCCAGCATTGGGGGGGTTGAGCTGTCTGCCTATTTATTTATTAAATCATTTACTTTTCTAAAAGGATTCAGGAGATTTTGGGTTAACCGTATTAGAAATACATTGTAATGCTTTTACTGCGTATTTATTTAACTTTCTTTGTATTTACTCTGCACCTTAAACAATTAAGAAATGTGGAGCTAGCTAACGGAGCTAGCTAAAATACCTGAACGGGTATTCATAGTGTGTCTGATACACAGCGGCATAGTTATTCAATCATCAGCTAACAATACATATACATTTACCTCATTTTGATTTTTCCACTTTTTACAAGGCGGTGTTGTCGAACAACAATGAAAAAATGTTTTTTGTCCACTTCTTTTTTGTTTTTTCGTTTTTTCTTATGACACCCACTCCCCCAGCAGCTGCTTGCACAAGCAAGCAAACGGTCAGGGTTGCCAGGTCCAGTAAAAAATATCCAGTCCAAAGTCAGTCTAAAACCCGCCCTTCAGAAGCTTAAACTAGCCCAAAATATGTCTGTCACACGTTTGAAGCAAATGGCAAAACAACTATGAGTACGACTTAGTATTTTGTTTATAAGAGATTTTTTTTTTTTATTACGCTTGAATTTTCACCCGCGACTGGATTTTCAAACAAGTCCAATTTGGCGTGAAACCCACGAACCTGGCAACCCTGCAAACGGCGAGGCGTTGCTGCTTGGTGGAGGATGAATGATACCAAATTTTTGTGGGGGAAAGGGGGGGGGGGTTTACATTACCAAATGATTAAACATGCTAGTATTTTACCCAAAATTGATCATGAATAAAGAAAATTAACAAATTATTAATGAAAGATGTTTTTGTAAATTGAAATTGTGACTTTATTGGGGGGGTTATAGTGATTGGATCAGATTATTGGGGGGGTCATAACCCCCTATTCCCCCTGCAAATTACGTGCATGGGACCCACACATGGTTATTATTTGTGTGGTGGATCATCCTCAGCATCGCTGAGACACTGATGATGTGGTGGTGTGTTAGAGTTCTGCGCTGGTATGAGTAGATAAGACACAGCAGAGCTGCTGGAGGTTTTAAACTCTGTCCACTGACCTTGTTGGTCCTCCTTATCGATGTAGAGTCAGACAGTAGCTCATCTGTTGCTGCAGTTTATGTTGGTCATCCTCTAGTCCTGCATTGGTGGGTTGGCTGGAAAGTCTTGGTTGGGGCACTATTTTCACTCCTGCAGTCACTGACATGATTAAAACTGCCGTAGCTGTGCTGTTTAGTCTGCTCATACACATCAGTGAGGTGTTTTTGTTGTTATGACTGATTAGTGTATATTGATTGATTTGATTTTCTTTACTTTTTGGGCCCACAGGGGTATCAGATCTCTCTGAAGAGTGACAATGGTCCCATTGATGTTTTCCTGTGTCCCGAGGACAGTTCTGGGGTTTGTAGTCCTGTAACCGATTACAGCCCAGCAAAATCGTCCAGTCACAGCCCTCCTCAGACTACAGCACAAGAAGTGGCATCAACTCTTCCAAGCTCCTCCCCACTTCCCCTGAGTAATGAGACAGGTTAGTGGTTAAGATTGACATTATCTGCAAGACCACAGGGTCTGGATTTAGTCTATGGCTGCATTACAAATCCAGTTATATTCTCAGATCTGACCTTGATGGTTCACATTTGTGGCTATGAGTGACTTAACTTTGACTGAAAGGCCTGTACACAGGCTTTATCAAGTGCCCACATTAGACTACACATGATAAAACATGATACACTGTATATCCAAGGCACGTTTTGATCCAATTACTCATTTTACGAGTCATACATGGCTTTTGGTTTGTAGTTACTACAACCAACAACACATTTTTTAATTTTTATATACATTATATCAAAATAAATGACCAGTAACGGATACTTCAGTGTTGCCCCTGTCGACGTTTGGGAGCACCGACCCTGTAAAAAATTCTGGGAGACCCCAAAACTGAGCTAAAAAGTGGTGACATTGTCTTACTGTACACTGTAGAACAGTGATCCTCACTATTTTTTACAAAAGAGCCATATTGGCAGATCAAAGTCAAGGAGAGAGCCACAATATCACCCCAAGTCACTCAAATAATGGAAAAAAAATAAACAACCCACCTATGGACTAAACCTTTGCACACTGAATATATTGCTCTAGCTAGAATCGCTGCTATGTTGCCGCCCTGCTGCCGGGTTGCCAGGTCCAACTAAAATGTCCAGCCTAAAGTCAGTCTAAAACCCGCCCTTTAGAAGCTTAAACTAGCCCAGAATATGTCTGTCACACGTTTGAAGCGAATGGCTAAACAACTGTGTACGAGTGTACGACTTAGTATTTTGTTTATAAGAGATTTATTATGATTATTGCTATTTATTAAAGTCATTAATAATATGGTAACATGAGTGTTTTATTAGTTCTTTTGTGTTAAACTGTGAACCTGGCAACAGCAGAGTCTTGTGCAGCCTGCTGTTGGAAACAGTGTCTGTGTTGCCAGGTTCCACAGTATCCCCGATTTGGAACCAACTTTAATTGAGGCAAAATGAGAGGACAAGTGCTTGGATGTAAAGCGCATTACAGTATATGTCTCTGTAGCATGCTTTAAAATACTTTGGCTCTGCTGGCGTACTTTCGTAACCGGTCACGAGAGCCACCAATAAAGCACGGCGAGCCGCATGTGGCTCAGGAGCCGCGCAATGAGTATCCCTGCTCTAGAAGGTTGATTATCTTTAGCAGCTGGATTTTATCAGAATCTCCAAAAGGCCAGACATAAGAGATCTGTTCTGAAATAAAAGTATGTTGTCATGGACAATGTTCAGTGTAATTGGTGACTATTACCAAACTATTGTAGTGCAGCACCCCCATCAAAAATCCAATCACATGGTCATCAGACGTGCATTTGAAATCCATGGCACTGCAAGGTAACAGTGGTGATTCTTGAATCTTCCAAGAATAGGAACTGAAGATGGGTTTTAATACCAGGTCATCTGGTTTTAGACTAAGTGACGACAGACAGTGTCTTGCTAACGCATTAACCTGTTGTATACCTTGTCTTCTGACTTCAGAGTCATTCCTGGACCCATTTTCTGCTCTCTGTGAGATGCCTGACTTTGACCTTCCTACGCTGGGCTCCTCAGACTTACTGCTGGAACGTGCTGGTTCCGGAGGCGCCGACGTGGACAGTTTTGGCCTGCACATAGACAGCTTCATCAGCTTATCTCCACCACACAGCCAGGACTACCACTTTGGCCTGGAAGAGCACGAGGGTATCAGTGAACTGTTCGACTGCGACTTCACTGATCTTGGGCCGCTGGAGTTCTGAGAGAACGAAATGTGGCGCTTTACTGCTTTTCTTTACTTTAGCACTCGTCTCCTCGCTGACACATGAAGTACAGATAGGGCTGCACCATGTAGATGACGTTCTATACTGCAATTGTATTCCTACTGATAGTGATTACAGTACATTCAAATTACATTTGTTGCCTTTTAGTGTGGAATTGCTAAAGGTTGGCCTGACCGAAACGATGTGGATTTACTCAGGATACTATTAGCAGGACCACTTTCAGCCTTCTGCGAAGTCAGTATTGCAAGTACTGCAATAACGAATAATGTTATATATCATGCAGCCCTATTTACTGTGTCTCTCTCTGGTTTAATGCACTTGCAGGTTTATCATGCTAAAGGGCTACAGCTCAAGTCTGCCTTACACCAGTTGTACCAGCACTTGGGCCATCCTAAAGCTCGGCGTTCTTAAGCTTTTAGATGGCCGTTTAATTTATTAATAAAAATATAGAATTTTACTTTATTTGATTTTAATATGGACTTAAAGTGGAGGGTGTTTATCGTAGAGGTTTTGAATTGTAAACTGACGAGGTTTTTGAGGGATGCGTATGCTCAGGAGAATAGAAACTAGACATAGTTTGTATGTTCAGGAATTCAGGAATGTGGATCGTTTTGTAGTTCGTATATATTTACAGCACGTCTGTAGGTTGCAGTGATGGCGCATTGGCTTGGGTTTGTGTGGCGCTGGATAATCAGTTGTAGTTGGGATTTGTAGTTCTTTTCAGTGTAGCACGGGTAGTTATGGTGCGTGAAAGAACTACAAGTTCCAGGTTCTTGTCGGCTTAAGTTTGCGGGTCTTCTAAATGGCCAAAGGAGCATTTGTCCGTGTTCTACGTTCATTGAGGGAGTATTATGGTTGTCCTGTTTGTATTCAAACACCTAGTCTCGGTCCACATTGTTACAATGTGTTGATGTTTCCAGTTTCATTCGCAATTATGGTTCACAAAAATTGCCCTAATTTTACGAATAATGTCAGACGTGGTCACGAACTTGTTGGTTTTGGGTTTCGTGGTTTTTAGTTAGCAGTTGTCAAAGTTTGCGCTCTACTAATATATTGCACCATTCGAACTGATGTGGGTGGTGGTTGGAGGCTGTTCCTCAGTTTTAATCCACCTGTTTGAATTGCTCACAATGATGGTTTTGAATTTATCTAAAAAATTGTACAGTGTTGGACAAATTTATTTTATTGTAGCTCTCTATTTATTGGATTTTGTTTGTCTTTGGGCACCACGTTGGTCTAGATTTGTCTTTTCTAAGAATCTCTATCCTGAGAGGATAGAAATTCTTTATTTTTGGCCAAATTCTTTGCCCATTTCTGTATTATATACTTTTAATGTTCTTTTTCCAATAGGTTTAATAATATGCTAGATCTTGTATCTCTCTTAAGCAGAACTGTCGTACCTTCAGCTTCCCTGCTGTATGTTATTTGTATAGCTAACTTCTGCAGCAACCCTTTTACTTCTGGTTTACACCGTCACTCAAAAGTGTGGGGTCACCCATTACATTGGAGGTTTTCCGTGATAACACACTTTAATTTCTGTAAAAGTTATTTTTTTATCTGTTTAGGTGATGAAATCCACAATCTTCTGTAGTAGAAGTGTGAAGGACAGTTTCCTGCAAGCTTTTGAAAGTGAGCCTTTAGGCTTTAGTGCACTAAATGGGAGATATGTCCATAAACAACCTCATTAAGTGTATTAATGGCTAGAATGAGATATTAGTTCCTATAGAACCTCAGAAAAAGTCAATATTCGATATTCTATAAACACTCATTGGACATTATGCTCTTGTGCTATAATACTTATGTTAGCTCAGTTCACATCCACTGTATTCCTACACTCCATAATGCCATGCATGAAATGTGTTAAGTAAAGAGTAAACAGCTGTATTAAAGCCTAAGAACTCGCTGTCAACAGCAACTGACACCAAAACTGCTAAAGTAGTGATCATGTCCTCCAAATGAGTAGAAAAGAGGATTTTCTGATATCTTAAGGAAAATATTCAGTGTAATGGGCGATGAACCTTTGACCAGCAGTGTAAATACACAGCAAATGTATTTTTGGAGCTTCAACTCAACATTTGATGTGGTTCACTAGTTTGAGAACAGATCAGGGTGGTTTTTACAGAAGCGGACTGTTTTGGTGGTTAATATGGCTTAATATACAGCACTGTGGAGAAGTTTAAGGCCCCCGAGTAGATTTAAAAGCTATTAAAGGACATTTGAAAAACAAATTGGCAAGAAATACCATTAAACGATAAATTGTGAAGTTCTGTATGTGGATTTGGTGGTTTAACCTTTTCCAAACCTCTCCTCCCGACAGCCCGGATTTATTTGTATCATATGTATATCACAGCTAATCAGTTCTTCACTCTGCAGCTGAGGGACTTTATCAAATCTCTATGATGGCTGAGGAGCACTGAGGAGAACCAAATGTTTGTTTTTCAACCTAGCCTAGAACATCAGACCATTTTCACCCCTCAGAACAGGACATTTTGGACACTATTTACTGTATTATGGTTTATTTTTCTAATATTTTGTGTTGTTATAGGAACAAAATACTATTTAGTGCCTAAGACTTCTGCACAGTACTGTCACATTTCATTGGATTGGGATTAAGCTTAGTCCTGGACTGTGTCTTCAATGGAACACCTCAATTCAAAATGCTCTGTTGTTCAGGATGAAGCTTAAACGTTCCCAAGATAAATGACTATTTTTTTAAAATTGATATAATATAATGAAACATGCAGTCAGTTCTATAAAAACTGGTATCATGAAGCGTTTCCTGAAGTTGATGTATGTAAAGTTTCAAAACGTAACTTTCACCCAGTCTGTATATCCAGCTACGTTCGCTGTTTTTGTGATGTCATCAATGCAATTTTGTAAATAGTCACCTATTCAGACTACAGCAGGTTAGCTCCTCCCCTTCACACTGAAGTGGTTTGACTGTTTTTGGAATCCGACCAAAACGGAGCTCATTTACATATTACTCTTAAAGGCACAGTAACAAAAATGGCTGTTTATTTCTAGGTTAATGGTCATGTAAACATGCATACATGTCATAAGTGCATCAAAGAAAAATGTCTGATATGGGCCCTTTAATAACAAAGTGCATGATTTTACTCAGAAAGCCAAACTCTGATGTAATTTATCACATCAATTCTAAAATATTGTCATATTTCCCACCACCTGTAGTCGGTATCCCTTTATAAAAGCACTGGTTTTGAGAAAGTAAACATGATTGTAAGCAGGTTGAAGGTTTTCCCATGATTCCTCCGTGGCTCTCTCTATAGTCTGTTGTGGAGTACAGATCCTGAGTTGTTAGAAAATCATTAATAAGCTAATTTACTTCATACACTAGTATGAAAAGATTTAAAGCACCGTGTATATAAATTAATCCATCTTTTTTTTTTTGTTTTTTTGTTGTTTTTTTTGTTTTTTTTTTTGGAAGGCAGCTTGTGTGTGTGTGTGTGTGTGTGTGTGTGTGTGTGTGTGTGTGTGTGTGCGCGTGCGCGATTGAGGGATGTGTGTACACCCATGAGCCAAAACATGATTTCCAATTTGATTATTTTAATATGCTGTTGGTTCTCCTCAAAATTCTGACCTCTACACGACCTCTGAAGTTATGGCATATAAAATATGAAGTGTTTGCTCGTCACAAAAGATATCTCTCAAAATGATAACGTTACAGGAGAAGAAAAACTTAATTCGCTTTAATTGGAAGTCACTGGAACCAGACATTTTTTCTCAGGCATTTTGGGCCATTTCATTTGCTTCTTTGTTTATGATTGTTCATACACAATGTAAAGAGCAACAGGCATTTTCAGACTGTCAAACACTGAAAATGACAAATGTTTTAGAAAATTAACTTTTTGTATGTTTATACACGAGTGTTTTAATGTTTTGTGTTACTGTATCCTCAAACGTAATGATTGGTAGATCATTTTGTGTTGCATTTAAACACCTGACCACTAGATGGCAGTGGTGTAGTCTTACTCCATTCATTAGACCTGAGGTGTCAAACTCCAATCCTGGAGGGCTAGATTCCTGATCAAACACACCTGATTTAGGTTTAATTGTAGTGTCAGAACAGACACCCAACCTGTGCTGGACACTTGCCCTCCAGGACTGGAGTTTGACACCCCTGCATTACACTCTTCCATTTAAACGTAAACAACTAGGATAATGACACTCCGTGGACAGTTTTCCTAAATTAGATTTTAAAAACACAATATATTGCCATATTTTATCATACAGTATGGTGATACAGAGGTTATCACCAGTACACTGTCCACTGTGGAGTGTGAACACACCACAAAGCCTAGGTCTTCATTCCTGTCCATTTCTCCAACATCCAATACACACACCAGGAGAACCAGCTCTTCTCTTATCATTTATTATATTCCGCACCTTTGGCATTGTTACGAGGTAACATTGTTCACTTTATCTGTGAGTGGTCATTATGTTTTGGCTCATAGGGCTTAAGTTTGGCTCTAGTTGAAATATAAATAATGCGACGTTTGCCAAGTGAAATCAAGTTTGGACTTTTGTGATTGAATAAAATTTTTTTTTTTTTGGAGGTTTAGGTTTCAGTCTTTGATCGTCTTATTGGTTGATTTGACTTTCCAGCATGTGTTAAAGAATGTTCATGATCATGATATTACAGTTGTATTTGTTTTCACATCAGTGATCTGTAGAATATTAATAATGATCTGCCTGAGTCACATGTCAATTTGTCAGTCATCACTGCCTGTCATTAAAGCCATGTTTCTGTTTTAAAACATTACCATTAAATCAGTTATCTCCCCCATTTGAGTCTCCATCTCTAATAAGTTTCACAGAACTTTGAAAAGGCCCCGAGGGCTCTATCACTTATGATCTGAGGATTTCAAGCTCAAATACCGATCTGCCATCAGCAGCTGGGGCTCGAGAGAGCAGAATTGGCTGTGCTCTGTCTGGGCAGGTAAGATGGCACTCTCCCCAGCACCACTAAGTAATGTCAGCTGGTTGGGCATCTGCCAAAAGATCCATCAGTACTGGGAAGTTGCGCTTTCCTCTGAGCACGTTGGCTACCTGATGACTCTATATTGGCAGCAGTTTCAAAAAAGGCAGAGCTAGATAGTCAACAAGTGGGTGGGTCAGTTGGCCACTAACACTTTGGGGAGAAAATCAGGATAAAAAAATTCATGAACAAAAATGACTGTTAATTGGTAAGAACCTGGCAATACAATGTTCAAGATACTTTTAAGGTAAGGAAACACCCATATAAAATTAAAACAAGCTGTGGGCTAAGGGGGAAAACTATTAGGATATGTCACCAATGTCTCGGCCATCTTGAATGCCATCAACTTAATTCCTACTAATGGTAAAACAGTGATTTTATGTGAAAAACTGACCACAAAGGCTACAGAATGTGGTCGATATGTTGTTCACCATGTTGGAGTGTTATGGTTGTCCTTTTCTCCCTGATGAACTTTCAACAAAACATCTGGTTAGTGTAGGGTGACCAGATCTGAGATGACAAAAAAGAGGACACCTCAGCAGGGTTTTTTTTTTTTGCTTGAACATAAATTGTATTATTATTATTATTAATTATTAATAAATATTGACAAATTATGATCTATATTTTTGTAACAATTACTAGTTACTATTAATAATATACTACTATATTAATAACTATGAGGTTTATTGTGATAAAATAAAATTAGAAAATTAAATATTAATACATTACATATTATTAAAAATAATAAACTATTAAAAGCATGTAGCATAAAATTATCAATAAACCTCAATTTACATGTAATTATACCAAATTTTTTAGCAAAAATAAGCTGAAATTCTGAATTATTTTGATAATAGTTCAACTTAGAGGCATATAAATAGATGGTAGACATGCACACAGACTCAAATGTTAATGTTTATGAATTGTGTTATTAAACCTCTGATAGTAAAATACGTCTAGCTGACGTGACACAGACAGAACAAACATGCAACATATAAACAACTTACAGGTAAAAACGGACGCTGTTTGAGGGAGTGACAGCGGTGACAGCCAATCACACATTAGCAAGAAACGGCAGAGCCAATCGGTGAGCTTGTAGGCAGTCTACAGGGAAACCTGCTTGGATTTCTGCTTGGGTCCTGCTCGCCCAAGTACATTTAATAAAGCGAACCGAACGGAATAGGGGGAGGGCGAGACTAGTTTGTGAACGAAACGCTTCTCGAGTAAAACAAAATCCTGAACATTCGTGAAATTCCACCCGGACATGTTTTTTAAGTCTCAAAAAGAGGACATGTCCGGGTA
>BRDA01036610.1:8933-33964 GCA_036984385.1 Crenuchus spilurus | reverse complement strand
ATTTTACATATTACATTTCCTAAATTTATCATTAAAATTAATCTTACCACTTGACATATCACTAGCTCTAAAGCTGCTATTAGACATCGCGTTCTGGAGTATCAAAGATTTATGACACTTTACAGCCACCGTAGAGACTCCTTTGTGTTTGGAAGGGAGGGGCTGTGGAAAAAGTCTTCAGTTGGTTGCAATGTGGAAACTAAACCACTAGATGTCGCTGGAAACCACATACTGTGCCTTTAAGGGAGCCTTTATTTAAAGTCTGTGATTAAGTAGAATTCAGTAAAATCTAATGTGTACTCAGGACTTTATTTGTAGAATTTGAAATCTTGGCATTAATACATGCAGATTGGTAAGCACAGATGTATAATTTCCAATTTGCCGTAACGGTCATTATATGCGTGCATGACAGAAATATGACAGAATTTTAATTACAGCGCGGCTTTGGCCTTTAAAGTGCCTGGGAAGGGAACTCGACGGCTTTGGCCATTGACACCAAGTTTGTAATTACTTGTGTCTGATTTTAAGTTTGCCTTATTTGTATGTTTGAGGAAGCTCAGACATGTCGGCGGAGGAGGAGAGAGAGAGACGGAGGGAAGTGGAGAACTCTCAGGCTGCCTGTCCTCTGTCAGGCGAATGCACGCACACACGTCCCTCTCAGCCTCCAATGTCACTTTCAAGGCATAATTACCCCAAGTTGTGTTGATTAGTGTAAGAAGCAATTATGCCAGTTTTTCCGCCGTAAATGAGGAGACGTGATGGCCCCCTGATTGACAGGAAACATCCCTGCTTTAATAAGTAAATGACTATGGTAATGCAGGTACTGAGACCCTTTGATATGTCAGCATCTTTTTCGTCGCAGGCCCTGTCCCTCTGATTTTAATGAACAGGAGCCTGATTGAAGCCCCGTGTTTTTTTGACTTGAGCAGCCTGTCAGTAGGGAGGCCTGTGTGTGTGTGTATATATATATATATATTTATATATATATTTATATATTTATATATGTATAGGCAGCGTTTCACACCGAACCCCATCCCTCGCCGCAGCTTCCGGAGCTGTTTGATCAAATGAATGAGGGCGAAACTAGTCTCCTCGGTACAATGCGAAAGCTTGGATTTCCTTGTTGTATCACTTTCAAGCATGCAATTATTTTTCAGAAGTCTGGAAATCAGAGAAAAATGATTTGTAATTGACACATTGGGAATGTTCTTTATCGGCCCGCGCAGTACGTTATTAGCTGTTAATTCATCTGCCAACTCCCCTGCAGCGCCAGTTATTTGTTTAAATGGGGGGGATTCCCATGGTGCATTTGTAACTACGCTGCTGAAAACGTTGCTCTCTATAATTATTTAACATTACACGCTGGCTTATAGTGGTTATCGGTGAAGGATATTAGCATGGGATGAGGCGCGAGTTGTTTAAACATGAATGAGACTCCTGGTTGATGCCTGGCAAGGCCGTTCGCTGTGATTCAGTCTTTTTCAGTGCAGGAATATTTCCGCTATGTAAAGCTTTAGCAGTGGGAAACACTGTCTGTTAGAGCGCTGAAGTGATATGAAACTATTTTTCAATGTGTAAGACTTTCACACACTTTTAATAACTGACGCTCTTGGATAATTGCTTATGTATTGTATTTTGGTATAAACCACTGGTAAAACTAATAGGACACAAAAATGGGGGCAGCCATGGCCTAGTGGTAAGGATCTGGTCTTGTGACCAGAAGGTCGCTGGTTCGATCCCCAGACAGGACATGACTGAAGTGCCCTTGAGCAAGGCACCTAAACCCCCAACTGCTCCCCGGGCGCCGGTGGATAAGGCCTGCCCACTGCTTCAGGCACAAATTCTCACAGCCTAGTGTGTTCACTAGTGTGTGTGTGTGTTTCACTGCATGAATGGGTGAAATGCGGAGGTCAAATTCCGTTGTGTGACAATCGGCTAAATTGATTGGTTGATCTTAATCTTAATGTATTGCTTTCCTCGATTACTAACAAATGACCAAGTTGCACTGTGTAGATCAGTCAAAAAATGAGTCAAAACTAAATGGGAAGCACCAGACACGGATGCTGCACTGGCGTTTAAATCAGATGTATGGTTGCATTTTGGCTTTTTAAGGCAAGATTGAGACATAGTGCAGAATTTGTGAATAGGCAGAATTATTGGCTTGATGCTAACACAATATAGGACTATCCATTGATTGGCTAATTGAAATTAGATTTATGCTTACTGAGAAAATTTGATGATGAAATGCAAATCATATCGGAGTTAAAAATGTCATTATTTATTGTCTGCATGACTGACTGGGACGTTGATGATTTTATAACTGTGTTTACACTGAGCGTTAGCTTCCCTGAAGCATCCGAACACAGGATCTTTGTCCCATTTTGTCCCCGTTCCCTGGGATGACGGTGTGGAGCTAGTCTGGAGCCTAAATTCATAACTTATCTCTTGTAATTTATGGAAAACTTAGTATAACATGATCTGGAAATATTGTTAGCACTAAACCCTACACAGTAAATCATCCATCCTTCGTCTTCTGCTTATCCGTGTCCGGGTTGGGGGGGTAACAACCTAAGCAAAGTAGACCAGGTGTCCCTCTCCCCAGCCACCTCTTCCAGCTTATATGGGAGGATTCCCAGGCGTTCCCAGGCCAGCTGAGAGAGATCATCTCTCCAGCGTGTCCTAGGTCTTCCCCGGGGTCTCCTCCCAACTGGACATGTCCGGAACACCTCACCCGGGAGGCGTCCAGGAGGCATCCTTACCAGGTGCCCAAACCACCTCAACTGGCTCCTCTCGACATGGAGGAGCAGCGGCTCTACTCCCAAGTCTTTCCCGAATGTCCGAACTCTTCACCCTGTCTCTAAGGGAGAGCGCAGTCACCTTACGAAGAAAGCTCAATTCAGCCGCTTGTATCCGCCACCTCATTCTTTCGGTCACTACCCAAAACTCATGACCAGGTGAGGGTTGGAACGTAAGCCTGGACTGGTAAACGGAGAGCTTTGCCTTCTCTTCAGCTCTTAGGTGTGATGCTAGCCTCGTGTTCAGCAGGCTACAGTAAACTCTTCCACATTTTTGTTTAACATTCAGTTGATTAGTCTTCCTTCCTGCCACAGGCGCTTGTGTTTGAGGCTCGTAAAAGGTGTTTTTGAATTCCCAGTATGTAGAAGCACTACTTGGATTAGATCATGAACAGACTGCACCCCGCAGCCGCTCTCTTTACACTAAGCACACCAGGCCCATGTGTGTGCTGCTGCATAAATATAATAGGATCATTTGCACCAGCACTCACAATCTTAGCTGTAATTTATATGGATTGAATGAGTGCTGCATTGTGGAAAAGCATGAGTGGACCAAATGCTCATTTGTCACCTCTAATAAATGTTGGAATGTAAATTATGAAGTTCTGCTTCAGATGTAAATGCACTTTATTTCAGTCTCTTAATGCGGAGGCCCTTCGCCAGAACATTAAGAGAATGCGTTGGAAAAGGGAGGGGGGGGTGAACATAAAAATTCTGTCTGTTTTTATAATCAATAATAAGCACAAAAGAGTTGAGATGAGGGAGCGTTATAAAATATCTGAAGCCAGTTCATAAATTATTGCTGGAAAACCGGCTTGTACACAAAAAAATGTAAATACATTAATGTTATTAATAATATAGTGACTAATAGTTCTATCAAGACTGTAATAGCGCTTTAATGAAATATGACAGCAGGAATATATTACAGTTTCGCTCTAAAATGAGAGCTCACAGGACATTCATCAGTGCCTTTTCAAACATAATATTTTGATTATTTTGTTCAACTAATTGCTTCTATTTTTCCTCTCTTCTCCCCCCCTCCACGTCTCCTTTTGTGCAAGAAAAATGTATAATGGATATTAATTAATATTTGTCATTTTTCCTTAGTTTGATGAAAAGTAATGAGAGCAGTACGCTAATGGGGTCGGCGTTTCTGTGTGGCTCACAGAGATTATGGCTTTATCAGGCCAATCAGAAAAACTACATACAAGAACAGTCTCTTACTGAAACCTATGACAATGTTAGTATTATTTTTAAACAGAAATATGATGTATACGGTGACATTTTAACAAGTTTTGCTTCATTCATTAACACCAGTATGTGTATAATAAAATGATGTAATGTTAAATATATTTATAATAATGAGTATAAATTCACAATTCTGTGTCTAAGACTACACAATATTAAAAATAAGTTCTATACACTTTAATGGATATTTACAGTTTTATTTATTGAATATAACATTAATTGTGACATACAGAAGCTATGGCACATTACATTAATTTGTGTAATTGTTGAACAAACAATAGAAAAATAAAGACTTTCACTTAATATTGTCATTTGAACAGATGTGTTCAAATGTTAATAACAATTAAATTATTATATATTGCAATATTCAGTGCAAGTTAGTAAAAACATAGTAAGGAATCTGGCCTAGTTTACAAATTTTGACTATATTTACATTTATAGGATGATTTGTCAGAATGCGCATTGAAACTCACTGAGCATCTGTGATTGGTCAGGATATTAATAACACACAGTAAACAATTTGTGTCATTTTAGAAGATTCAGTTGTATACCATAACCATCTGATATATCAGTATTACACAGGTCAATATCAAAGGCCAGTATTTGTTAACCCCCTGCAGTCTGAGGGTATTTCAGACATTTTGATGTAGTCTGACATTTACGTTTTTACAAATTACACCCATCTAAAATTATTTTTCCCAAAGTGTTACACAGGCTTTTGTTCAGCACAAACTCAGCAACAAGTGTCAAAACAGTAAGAATGTCATAAATCTATATTCTGATTAAATCTGCCATAACGTAGACTTTCCAAAAATCTATTTTCAGATGTGCTGATATATTGTGAAAAACCACTCTAAACATTTCTATCCAACACTTTAAACCTCTGAACTATGTAGCCATAGATGTTGGCTACATGCTCATCATTAGTTTTTAGAAATTGTATGTTGTTTTATTTATAAAGCTTAACAAATGTTGATGTGTTTTACTCATTCAGTGGTTCCTAGATTGAATATTTATGAAATAGGCGTGAACACTCAAGGTGAGAGGTCTTTTGTTTGATGTGGAGTCTTTGCACATTCCACACATTCCATGGCTTCTAGTTCACCAATGGAATGTCCGGAATTACAATGGCATCATCATATGAATAATAGATCACATCATTTTGCCGGAAAAAATGCGCAGCTCTCTCACTGAAAAATGTCTCTGCTTATTTAAGCTCCTCTCACAAAACTAAACATATATTTTGATTCAAGCTATATATATATAAAGTAGATCCTTTAAAATTCCCAGGGTATGTTTAATTTTGTTTCTAGGATAAAATCTCAGAGTTAAGTGTTTTCGAAATTTTGGTTTTGTCCCTGCTGGCGACTATGCCAACTCCAGACAATTAAAAAGGCCAATATTATTTGAGCTGCAGATATTTCTGAAGACTATAGCAATGTTCCAGTGCTCCATTGAACTTGAGCATTGGCCCCCACCAATACTGCTGTTACACATCAGTTCCAGCCTTCGTCTTTATACCTTTAACTTATATCCTCAGGCCTAGCTCAGTACTTCAAGACAATCTTGCCTAAAATGCTTCTCTAGATCTTCAAGCCTCACCCTGTATTTCCACATCTTCAGGCCTGGTCTAGAGCAGCATGGTTTATGAGCCTGCCAAGAAAACAGTCATTGCACAGACTTGCTTATATAAAATCACTGTTGCCTCTGGGCTCCTGTAACTGTTATGTTCTTGATGAATACTTTCCCCTCATATTGACTGAGTCAGCTTCGCCGTGTTTGCGATGTTGATGGAAGAGATGCTCCTCTAAGTTTCTGCACTCTCCTGGCATGAGCTCTCTGTTGACCTCCTACATTAACAAACTCGGCCCTGTTAGGATGTTAGTAGAGCTGCACTTAATGCATTCAGCTCGGTAGCTGCGTCTAAATGTTCTGTTCAAATCACAAATAAGAGATGATTACATATTTCAGAAGTTCTTGATTTTAGAATTTTGAAACGTGAGCACAGACGGAACAAAACTGACACTGAAGACACGACAGCTTGTAATCAAATAGTTACTTTAAGTGGTAAACGTAAAATAATAAGTTCTAGAGAGGGACTTTTTGATGCCCCTTTTCGGGTGAAGGACTGGCTGCCAAGACTTTACCAGTTGAACACTAGAGGACGAACCAGAGCCTCTCCAGTCTGAGGTACTGTACCCGTACACCAGTGCTGGGAAGGTGGGAATCACTCCCACCCATTTACCAAGAACATCCATAAGGTTTTAACCATGTACAACTGATCCACTACTTTTCACTAATGTACACTGTTTGAGTAACAGCGTTGTCCAGTACAAACTACAGAAACTGTACCAATGGACTTTGGAACAACTCAACACTGCTGAGCAGTTGAAGAACAAAGTCTTTACAGCCAAATCTATCTTACATCATCAACATCAGGCAGTCAAGTCCCCTCATACAAGACCAGACTCCTGTCTCTTTGAACTGGGGAGAGACCACAATACTCAAAACTGAAGGTCAGATTACTCTTTCAAAAGCATATCTGACATCACTGATCAATCTGATGAATATATCAAATAGTTTGTGGTGTTTGGTTCGGTAAGACATTAAAAGCCTGGTTTTTCGATTGTCTGCAACGCGTCTCCACAATATGGCAGGGCTTTCCCACTCACGGACTAACCTGCCATTTGAATTGATCTTTATCTTAAAGGGCATCTATAAACAGACACCAGGTTGAGTGTTTACTAACTTTTCCCGTTCATATTTCAACCAGTGACTGGCGTTCTCTTTTATAACGGCTCTGGTTTGAGAACTTGAGGCTAGAGATGGGTACTCAGAAAATCAACCTTGTCACACATTTTCCCAAACCAAGATTATAATCGTTCTTTAGTTCTTTCAATCTTTCAGTTTTGAGAATATCTATATTTTCATTTGAATGATTTAGTTTAAATATACAGTGGAACCTCAGTTTTAGTCATTAATCTGTACTGAAGTGTCTAAAAAGCAAACCGAATGATAACTGAAGCAATATTTCCCGATAAAAAATGATGTAAATCCAATGAAACCATTCCAGACACTCCAAAATATTAACAAAAAATATATTTTATATAGAATAACTATAGTTTTACACACACAACATGATGAGAAATAAATACAAAAGACTAATGAAATTGATAAATGAACATTTAAACATGAACATTGAACATGGTGTATGGAAATGTGTCCAGAGAGGCTACAACAATGAAAACCGGGCGGATGAATGATAACTGGGACAAAATTTTAAAAAATGTCTACGATAACCAAATTGTACGATTACCAGAGCAAACGATAAGTTGTACTAAGTTTACGATAAGTTTACTTACCTATTGGTATTGTCAAAATAGTTGCATTAAAGACACTTTAAACTTAATTGCACATGTTAAATAACACCAAAAAAACATGTACATTAAACAATGTTTTTGAACTACACACAACTTGAAAAACTAAAAATGAAAAATATTTAAAAATAAATGTGTAAAATAGATTCTGACACACTAACTCATTCTAAGTTTGGAAACATTAGTAAGAGGGCATAAAATATCAAATATCATCTGTGATTCGCTTCAAAACTAGATTGCGGACATCTTGAGATATTAAACAAATGAAGTGATCAATATATTAGGTTAAGTGCACTGTCATATAGTATAGTATACTATTTTAAAATCACTGTGACTAAGAAACCATGTTGATTATGCAGCAGTCATCAGGGTTGGCACTGGTTCATGAAACCTGTTAGCCATTGTGGCTAAGGGGCTTAAAACTTTCTTAGCCACGTACGGATTTGACTAGCCACATATTTAACAGCTACCTGTGGCGAAGACAGTTAGCCACAGTAGCCATGCTTTAGCCACAGTTAGCCAATCTTAGCCACAGGCACTTACATGTACATGTACATCATATCAGAAATCCATTGGTGTAATGGATTTCTGATCATATTTACAGATATTTACTCTCTGTAGGGCAAATAAGAGTGATAAAAATTGAAAATATAGTGCAACAATTGAATTCAAAATAAAAAATTTCCAATGTGTACAGCTCTTTGTCGGCTTGTTTATTTATTCCAGAGACAGTCTCTCACAAGCCGGAATAACTGTGTATGACTATGGTGACTCTGACCATGACTCTGACCATGCACGAAACTTCTCAACCAATCAGCATTTAGAGACCCACCTATCTCATTAATTATTTCGCGGTTATTTTCGATGTTGCTTCGGCCTTTTTCGGGTGTTTACGGAGCAGCAGATAAACTCAAGATGGCGGACAGCTTGCGGAGTATTGCCTAGTGATGGATAGATGAGGCGTCATGAAGCGTTTCGACACGTAGCAAAACTGTATTGATACTGTGGACGTTAAAAATCCCTACAGGCAACCTAGTTGACAGACTGATTTGATGACCTAGTCTATACAATAATAATATTTAAGTCATTGTATTTTATTATATATAATAATTTATTATAATAATTATATAAAAATATAATATAATAATAATAATAATAATAATAATAATAATGCATTTTATTTATAAGCGCCTTTCACAACACTCAAGGACACTTTACAAAAATAATTAGCAAAACATACAGAACACAAAACATACAAGAGACAATACAGTGGATATCACAGAGAACAGGCTATTCTGAACAGGTGAGTTTTAAGTGTAGTTTTAAAGAGGAAAAGAATCTATGTTACGGATGTCTGGTGGGAGGGCGTTCCAGAGTTTGGGAACAGAGCGGCTGAAAGCGGAACAACGACAAAATTAAAACAAATACTTTATTTTCCGATGTAAGATCAAAATGGTCCCACACGGCGGAAACCTTTCTTTTGCCTTGAGGCTGCTCCATAGTTATTCTTTTGGCAGATGCATCCCATTGACAAATGCGCTTCCTTATAAACACAGTTTGGCGCGTCAGTGTCACTTCGAAACAGTTCCTGTATCGGTCATGTGACTTGCTGAAACCGATACGCCGACACAGGGTTTGCTCTGTGAGCTCGACGCATTCACCAACGCATTGGTGTTGCCGGACCCATCACTAGTATTGCCGGATTTTGTGATTTTTGTGGCGATTTGAATTCGCCATGCGTTAGAAAATTGCTTTTAGCCAGCGTGGCGTACTGATGACATGTTTTACACGCTGTCCGAGTTCGCCATTGGCGACGTGGCGAGTGGCCAGCGCGAACCCTGGGTCATGTCTGGTGGAGTCAACTATTGTCTCCAGTGGCAGGAGTCCAGAATCGGAGTCAACTCGAGGAAACCTGGAGTCGTGCATCTCTTAATTGTCAGGTCAGTTAGGTCAGCATTACCCAACTCTAGTATTTAGTCCATATTGTCCAGCCTAAGTCTATGAATGATGTGTGAAAAGGTGTCCTTTTCCAGCCCTAAACACAGGACTTGGGCCCAAGCCCAGTTAAGTGCTTGTGTCTTCAGGAGAATCCACACCTGCTGTTTGCCCACAATGTCCACTTCTTACAGCTGGCACCACTTAAACCTCCAACACACACAGCTGCCTTTAACCTTCTGGAGTCTGAGGGTATTTTAGACACTCTCTAATCTAGTCTGACATGCCTTGACGTTTTTCAAAATTACAGCCATCTAAAATGATTTTCCCCAAAGTGTTACACAGGCTTTTGTTCAGCACACACTCAGCAACAATAGTAAGAGTGTCATACATCTATTTTCTTTATTAAATTTGCTCTAAACTTTAAGATGTGCTGATATATTGTGCAAAAACACACACTGAACATTTCTAGCCAAGACTTTTCAGCTCAGAACTTTGTAAACATAGGTGTTGGTTACACCATGGTCATTACAGTTTTTAGAAATTGTATGTGGTTTTATTCCTTAACACAGAATTCCCAACCTGACAAATTTTCGTTGTCTCTGTCCCCCGCGCTTGAATGCTGGAGCCATTAACACCCTTTGTCTGCTGCTCTGCTGCACTTGTCATGCAAATCAGTGCGTTGTTGCACATTCAGTCTGACAGAGACTCTCCCTCAGTTTTAAGTCCTTTTTCCACAAAGGAAAAAAAATATTAGAGCACGAATCATGCTACAGGCTTGCATGTGCGTATTCACACAAACACACACACGAGCCAAACCGAGCGAGCGCTGACGCTGAATCGAGCCGTGAGGCCGAATACCAAAACAAAACTCGCCCTTCGACATGCTCCCTAGCCCCTACACACTAGCCCTCCCGACTCTCATTTACATCACATTACCTCTCGAATGGCTCACAAGAAGGTTTTTTTTTTCTGCAAACCTGGGAAATGCAGTGTTAAACATAATAAATGTTGGGTGTCAGTGTTTTACTGAGTCACTCGTTCCTAAATTGAATATTCATGAGATGGGTGTGAACACTCAAGGTAAGAGGCCTTTGTTCAGGTGAGCGCTCTTTGTTTATAGAGACCAAATGGGTGTTTTCTCACATTTCTCGACCACTAATCCTCCACTGACGTGCCGAGTTACCATGTGGTTATCAGATGAATGGCAGATCGTGTGAAAAAAAGCGCTGCGCTATGATTCGTGGTGAAAATTATGCATTTGGTTATTTATGCTTCTCTGACAAGAATGTAAAATAATATTTACATTCAAACTCTATATATATTTGAAAAGCAGACCCTTTAAGGTTTTAAATGTATGTTTAGTTTTGTTTCTAGGATAAAAAGACTTATAAAAGTGTTTTTGCAGTATTTCAGTTTCATCCCACCAGCGGGAGCACGGACTACAGAGGGTTAAACACACAGTACCTCCAGTGCATTCAGCTCGAACTATCTGAGCCTAGCGTGACCCTCTTTGCTAATTTAGCTTATATGTAGCTAACCCTTCCTTTCCTATTTCTGTCACTTTTTCCCCTCCGTGGCTGAGAGTGCTTTAAGGTAAGAAGGGACGAACAGTGAAGAGTAGATAGATGAGGGTAAGTCTCCTGTGGGAAGGAGCAGAGCAGCGTTGTCATGTGTTTTTCTCAGTCAAGGTCGGCAGAAAATGTCAGAGCAGGTGTGTGTCTGTCAGAGAGTGGCCTGCCAGGGCAGCTCTGGAGCTCCTGCACACCAGCCTGTGACATGGGCGCTGTACACACATTCAAACACGGATACAAACACACTTGACTCCTTATAGCTTCCCATTAAACCACTGACCACAAGGACTTCCCTCACACGGCTTCTTCAGTATATGTTGAACACTGATGCGATGCGATTGGACCTGGATTATATAGTCTGATGCAGAAGTTTGGATACCCTTGGTTACTTAAATAGAACATTTTTCTGCACTTTTTGAATTATTTGCTGAATTTGACATGTGGGGAAAACGAATAACACACAATATTTAATGCAAACTTGCACAGGCCACAAATGGCAAGCTAATGTCAGCCCTGTTTGCCTGCAGGCGAAAGCAGATTAGTTCATATAGGGGCAATAGCCCTCCTAAATCTGCCTAGTGACCCTCAGTGCTCTCCAGACACTCAACTCAACTCAACTTTATTTAAATAGCACTTTAAAAACAGCCTCAGCTGAGCTAAAGTGCTGCACAGGGGGTACATTCAACTAAAACGGAAACTAGTGAAAAATACAGCAAAGTACGTAAAAACAAAAAATTGTTACACTTATATAGCGCCTTTCTAGATACGCAAGGACACTTTACAATTGACACACACTCACTCCACTTACACACAACGGCGAGAAGCACACTCAACCGGAAGCGACTGTCCACCTGGAGGACTGCATCGAGCACTAGGGAGATCACCCAGGACAGAGTGCCAATTCACCTGACCTCCATGTTTTTGGACTTTGGGAGGAAACCGGAGACCCCGGAGGAAACCCACGCAGACACGGGGAGAACATGGAAACTCCGCTCAGATGTGGACTCGAACCCAAGACCTCAGCGCTGAGAGGCGAACGTGCTAACCACTAAGCCACCGTGCCGCCCATAAATGCAACACACCAATAAAAATAATAGAAATAAAAACACAGTAAAAACTAATAAAATAAGTCCACTCATGCACATTTCTTTGTGTTTGCTTGCTGATAAGAGCCTTTTATATGATGCTCTGGTCACAGCTGTGGATGAAATGCATTAATTGTGGCCTTTCAGGATCAATTAATTGTAGAGGCTAAAACCATGATTGTGATAACTGCACAACTAATTGTGTGAGCTGTCCAACTTTACAGACTCTGTGTGTTTTGTAGTGAAATCTGGGCTGGGCCGTGCTGTTGCACTCACGCTGTAGGCATGCGTGAGGTAAAACCGGTAGGTAAGTTTTGGCTGAGCCCTCTGGATCTGATGATTCCTCCAGCAGATGCACATTTCCTGGAATCTCTTGGTTTAGTTTAGCAACAGCATAGTTTCAGTCTGAGTCAACAGGCATGAATTACTGTTTAACCTGCCTGATCTTTATGAGCTCGCTCACTGGTTTTGGTGAAAAAGCAGCGACATGAAACCCAAAGCTGTGAGTGATGCCCGTTTAGATCGGGTAGCGATATTCTGAGCAGATGGTTTTCGTTTTGAGGTGTCGTCGGTTACTCCCGCAGTTGGTGAAGGTGGTTTTCATTTCTTTTTGGCCGTGTGCAGCTATCCTCCCATCATGTGGCTCTTATCGTGGTTTGAGTATCTCTTTAAATGTGAGGTCCATTGTCCCCGCTGCTGTCTAATCAGTCTTGACAGCTCTGACTAACAGAAAAAGCCTGGGAGGCCTGACACTTCATCTTCGTGCATTATTCGCTTCCTCGCAGTTCCGCTCACAGCCAGTAGATGGTGATATTTATCTGCACAGTCTGAGGTTTCCAGGACCGTGCCGGAGCACTTTTCTTTATTGTGGCGCTCTCTGTGTGTCTCTTTTTCTTCTCAACCTTTTCTGTTTCCTGCTCTCCCTTTACTTACTTTCTCTCTGTCTTACTCTAAGTTTCAGAAGCATCGTTTTTTCGCTTCAGTTTCTGGCTCTGTCTTTCGTTTTCTTTCATTTACCACAGCCACTCGCTTACGGTACCCACACTGGCACATGCTCACATGGTGGGTTGATGGGGAGGTGTGGGTGGGGGGTGTCAGCCAGCAAGAGGGTCACGCCACCAATTCCTAGCCTTTTGAAGACTGCAAAATTGTTGATCCACAACATGATTAGCATCCCCCCCCCATTGAATGCGAGCCGTCCTGAGATGATAATGTCACCAGAATGTCACAATCTGTCTGCGAATGGTGTGGCCGTCGTCTGCAAGTGTCACATTGTGCTTACGCCCAATCAATTGATCACTGGCAAGCACATCTCCCTTTTAATTGTGGCTGCACTGTACGTCTATTAGCCATTTTGGTGATGGAGAAGCAGCTGTGTGTGCTCAGCCTGCTGCCTGTATTAGCAGTGTGTTTGTGTGTGGGTGTATGTAGGCCTTGCTCTGTGGAACCTTAAGGTGGGAGAAGCCTTGTTTCACAGTGGTGCTCGCAGTCTGAGCGAGGCTTTTACTGCACCATACGCAGCGTGGACGTGAGCGCGGCATTGTTGCCATTAGTGCTGTTTTCATTTGGCTTCAATCAGCTAATTGGATGTGAAGGGTGGTAGTCCCTTCTGTGGAAATGAAGGGCAAGGATCCATTGGCAGTGCAAGATTGCCTTTGTGTTTATCTGTGTGTCTCATCAACGCTGTTACAGCGTGGTATTGTAGTGCTATGTGTCATTGTTCATTTTTGTGTTTGGCACGAGTGTGTTCTTTCTAATTTTTTTGTCTCTCATTGTGTCTGCGTAGTTTTTTTTTAATGCTAATAATAAAGTGTCTCAAACAGCACCTCATTCAGCGTTTTCCTTTTGTTCCTACATTTTAAATTAATACTGAAGTCGCTCAGACTATGAAGACATACATACGCAATTATCATGTAGTAAACTTAAAAGTGTTAAACACACCAAAACATTTTTTAGATTCTGCAAAGTAGAGACAACTGATGTCTCAAACACATTAAAGGGGCAATAAATGCAAGTCATGAACTCTTGACAAGTCGCTGTTAACTGAAAGCCATTCCAGGTGACTACCTCATAAAGCTGACTGAGAAAATGCCAATAAAGCTGGCATCTAAGCAAGAGGTGCCTACTGTGAAGAATGTCAAATATAAACATATTCTGGTTTGTTTACTGGTTTGTTTACTAAATAATTACGTATCCATTTCTTTATAGTTTAGATGACTTTAGTATTAATCTACAATGCAGAACATTTTTAAATCATGAAAAAACTGTCCAGAAGGTGCCCAAACTTTTGACTGGTACTGTATCTGTTTAAATTTCAACACTGATTAGTGGATCGATGGAGAATGCACATAACATATTTTAAGTTTTTGTCATTTACTCAAAAATTCACGAAATCTTCTAAAAAAAAAAAAAAAAAAAAAAAAAATGGATGTTCTGGATTTCTGATCAACAATAAAACAAAAAAGCCTTAAAATAATGTCACTTTGTATGTAATGAATATGAAATATTTGACAGTTTAACTTTCCGAATTAAATTATGAATGATAGTCACAAATTTCAGGAGGTACTCATTTACTGGACCCCACAGGGCTTGCATTTTCAGAGATGCTCTGACCCGGTTTCCTTGCCACAAGAGTTTGGTTCTTGTCGGAGTCGGTCAGCTCTTCACGCCTGCCCATTTCTCCCACATCTAACGCTCAGACTGAACCGGCTGTTCCGTTATGATATAGTGTTATTTGGTTGAAAACGTGGTCATAATGTTTTGGTTCAAATACAGACATATTGAGAAAAGGAACCAGGTTGTGTGTGTGTGTGTGTGTGTGTGTGTGTGTGTGTGTGTGTGTGTGTGAACCTTTCTCATTTGCTGCTCAGAGAGATGTGTAGACTGTCACACTGAATGTCATCATTGACTGTAAAAGTAGTGGAAAAAAAAGAAAAGCCTCAAATTACAGGAAAGCAGCACTGCATTAAAGAACAAAGGAGATCGATGGCAGTACATTAAACTTTATGCGATTGGTGGGGTGGGGGGGTCAACTAATTAAAATTGATTACTCTTGCTTTGTAAAAGTGTTTCTGAATTAAATTATTGTATGAAAACATTTTGACCAATTGAGGAGCTGAGGAAGTATCCATTACTGGATTGCTGCTGGAGTATTTGCGGTGGGCTGGCCTGAGTAGTTTGTTGTGCTGGCCGTGGCTTTTTTTTATGAAGCCTGAGTGCCACTGTTTCATCTGTGATCACCTTTCCCTCCCTCTCAGTCACCCTGGACCTGTCCATCGAGGCCTTTTACCTGAATTAAAAGGTGTTTGTGAAAAATGCCTGACCTTTTGTCTCTGCAGTACTGACAGTTGGCCTTGGCCATTTGAGATTTATTCGTCTTTTGTTTTATAAATGCGCTGCGGTTCAGTCTGAATGACCCAGCAGCTTACCTGCCTGATTTGGTAAAGTGTGCGATTTAATAGTATTTCTTAACACTTCGAATGAGCAGCTAGAATGAATAGTTCAGGTGTTTGTATTATAGGGGGAAAGGGGGTCAAATTACTATCAACCTGAAGGCATCATATGATCCTGGCTATTTTGTGACCTTGTAAATATCATTTATTTTTCTGTAACCTCTGTAAGAAGTTGCACTGCTTCAGAATAGCCATGTGTCTCTCTCTTCACTGACTTTTCATTCAGTATTGAAATGTAATAACTTTTTTTTTATTAAACTTTTTATTAAAATTACTATTTTATATATTTTTTAATTTAATGTAATTATTTTATTTTGTATTTTTATTTATTATTACTATTTATTATTATTATTATTATTATTATTATTAATAATAATAATAATAATAATAATAATAATAATAATAAAATATTAATTTATTATTATTATTATTATTATTATTATTAATAATAATAATAATAATAATAATAATAATAATAATAAAAATTAAATATTAATTTTTTATTAATATTGTAATGTATTTACGTTTTTTTAAAAAAGTGTTTTTTCCGTTAATTTCTTTTATTCTATGTATTGGCAAGAACCTGGCAATATATGTATCATGATTCAGAGGTTATTGTTCATTATATTGCAGAATATTGTGGTATTGTAAACAGGCGATATATATGATATTCATTTTTAAAAATCTAATTTTAGGAAAACTAACTTCTAATGCAGATATTAGCAGTGCACCCTTGCCCTACTTGTTGACACAGAGTGGAAGAATCTAATGGCTGTATATTATAACTACCGTCTACTGGTTGGAGATTTAAACACAAAAATCAATATGTTTTTGAGAATTGATACAGTATAGAAAACATAATACTGCAATAAGTGTAACAGTATTTACTTACACCAGACTATTAAGGCTGAATTGTTTTATTTAAAGAACAAAGCAGTCGAGGGTAATACACACTTTTTTTAACTTCAGTGTTAATGGGCAGGTCTGACCTATAGGCTGAACAGACACATTTATGCAAATGTATTTGCTTCTGATAACTCACACACACTTAATTTAAAACGGGGCTGTTTTTGCAGATTCTTTCTGAGAAGTCATTGGACATTTTATAATTTATTCATGTTCTCCACATTTTTTTAGATGGAAACATTTAAAGTAGGATACTGATTGAGTAGATCTGCCTATATTTGCAAAAAGAATTCAAATAAATCTGCCCTATCAAGTTACATTGATTTACTTTGACAGCATAATAGGCCATATCCCATGTCTGTAATCAGAAATATTAAATTCTGGTTAGACCAGCAATACAGCATGAATGGGGAAGTGTCTGTACAGATAAAGCCTCAGATTAGGAACATCATGAACATCACATTTTTGCTGATGATGATTTGTCCTGTAAATAAATGTGAAAAGCATTTTTTTGTCCTTTTTAATGCAGATATTGTGGCTATCAACAAAGATTTTATCCTAGAAACAAAACTAAACATCTCAAATCTTAAAGATAGATAGATAGATAGATAGATAGAATCTAAATATATGTGTAGATATTTGTGGGAGGAGCATAAATAAGCAGAGACACATTTTTCAGCACGAGTCAGACAGCTGCGCTTTATTTTCCGCCCACTCGCACGATCTGTCATTCATATGGTAATGACATGGTAATTCTGGGTATTGCATTGGTGGATTAGCAGCCGTGGAATGTGTGGAATGTGCAAACACCTCTCACCTTAAGTGTTCACACCTATCTCATGAATATTCAATGTAGGGTTAGTGGCTGAGGAAAACAGAGTGTCACCTCACATTTGTTAAGCCTTAGAAATAAAACCACATACAATGTCTAAAAACTGTAATGAGCAGTGTGTAGCCAACACCTCTGTTTATTCAGCTCTGAGCTCAAACATCTTGGCTAGAAATGTTTAGAGGGTGTAAGAATAATTTTAGATGGGTGTAATTTGTAAAACATCAGGGCATGTCAGACTACATCAGTGTGCCCAAAACCCTCCTCAGACTCTAAATGGTTAAATTGTTTAATGCTTTTGTAAATCTGTGATTCTAAATAATTTCTCCATCAACCTAACTAATGAAACTGAATATCTTAATTTCCAGTGGATGGTTTATTAACTGTAACAGGCCTACGTCAGATATGTCATTATTTTGTTTAAACACATTTATTAGACAGAAAAAGTGCTCTAAAAGTAAAAGAAGTCCGCCCAGTTTATCCTTTTTTATCTGTCTTTCGTTTTCACCCCACATACACAAAGTTAGGTTGCATAACGCCCTGTTGATGTCATGTTTTATAGGCCTGCCTGAAGGGCTGAAATTGTCACATATGCAGGACTGCATGTTATTTTTAAACCTTCGCAAAGCACACGTCAATGAAGTTTTCCACTCTGCGTTTTTGTTCACAGAAATGTTCATTCTGACCTTTAGTTGCAGAAGTTCAGAGCATTCGATATAAAAAGGGCCACCAACGTGATTTGAATATCCATGTTCTGCTGAAGCTCACAAGCTCGATACCCACCCAGTAAACGGAACAAATCTGTGGCCTACATGATCATCAGCTGTACACATATACACTTATTCTCTTTCCTTATATCTCTCCAACCAGATCGTGACCTTCTAACACAGAGAGAGAGAGAGAGAGAGAGAGAGAGAGAGAGAGGAAGGGGGGATTAAACATCTAGTATATACAAATCAGCCATAACATTAAAACTTAATATTGTGTACGTACCGCATGCACCACCAAACCAGCTCCGCCCCAATGAGGTATGGATGCTATAAGACCTCCTGAAGATGTCCTGCAAGTCGACATTAGCAGCAGATCCTATACGTCCTGTAAGTTGGTTTGGGGCTTGATTGGATTAAGGCAGGGATACTCATTGCGCGGCTCCCGACCCACATGCGGCTCGCCGTGCTTTATTGGTGGCTCTCGTGACCGGTTACGAAAGTACGCCAGCACAGCCAAAGTATTTTAAAAGCATGCTGCAGAGACATATACTGTAATGCGCTTTACATTCCAAGCACTTGCCCTCTCATTTTGCCTCAATTAAAGTTGGTTCCAAATCGGGGATACTGTGGAACCTGGCAACACGGGCACTGTTTCCAACACCAGGCTGCACGAGACACTGCTGTTGCCAGGTTCACGGTTTAACATTTATAAAAGAACTACCGTAATAAAACACTAATGTTACCATATTATTAATGACTTTAAGTTAAACAGCAATAATCATAATAAATCCTTTTTAAACAAAATACTAAGTCGTACACTCGTACACAGTTGTTTTGCCATTCGCTTCAAACGTGGGACAGACATATTCTGGGCTAGTTTAAGCTTCTAAAGGGCGGGTTTTAGACTGACTTTAGGCTGGATATTTTAGTTGGACCTGGCAACCCTGCAGCATAAGCTAGCTAGAGCAATATATTCAGTGCGCAAAGGTTTAGTCCATTGGTGGGTTGTTAATTTTTTTCCATTATTTGACTGACTTGGGGTAATATTGTGGCTCTCTCCTTGACTTTGATCTGTCAATATGGCTCTTTTGAAAAAAAATTGTGAGGATCACTGGATTATGGTCTGAATTTGGAGGCTGAGTCAACACCTTGAACTCGGTCATGTTCCTCAAAAAATTGTAGTAGTGTGGCAGGTCACATCCTGCAACAATATTCAGGTAGGTGGTACGTGTCAAGGTAACCAGGTGTAGTTTTGTGCCCTTTTGTATTGGAAAGGCAACCAAATAAGGGGACTTTTTAAGACAGATGATCAGTCTTTCTTGTAGAGGGCACAGCATCATTTATTGCAAAAAAATGGCCACTCAATATTTTTTCCCATGTGAAGGACAGCTAACAGGACACTTTTTGCCATTCTAGAGGGCACTTTGATGTTTTTTTTGACCCTAGATGCACAATTCCATCCATCCATCGCACTTGTTTTTAAATATGAACACTGTGAAAACTCTGTATAACTCCCATTGAAAGGTGCCGTTGTAATAAGATAATCAGTGTTGTTCAGTCTTGCCCGGCTAGCTTAGTCGATAGACCATGATGCTCAGGGTCATGGGTTCGTACCCCAGCTTGAGCACTTGATTGGGGTAGCCATGGCCTGGTGGTTAGGATTAGGGAAGGTCGCCATTTCGATCCCTGGGCGGGACATGACCTGTAATGCCCTTGAGCAAGGCACCTAACCGCCAATTGGTCTCTGGGCACCGTGGATAGGCGCTATCCACTACCTCAGGCACATATTCACAGCCTTGTGTGTGTTGCACTGCACAAATAGGCACAAATCCGTTGGCCAAATTCCTCACAGTGCATGCAGAATGGTCAGTAATTGTGTACTTGAACTTTTTCACCATATTGTAATTTTTTGATGTGGCACTGACTGGTGCCAACAAGATAATCAGTGTTCACTTTAGCTGTCAATGGTTTTAATGTAGTGGCCGTAACTTTTTCACATACATTTTTTCCCAGTATGTTAAAGTGAATAAATAACAATAAAACTTTCTCTCATTTGTTTCTTTCTTAAAACTTGGACAAAATGTGTGTGCGACCAATTGTTTTGCATGCGAAGAGCTATTCCTTGTACAAATCCGAGTTATTGCTCGCTCTCCCTCTCTCTTACTCTCTCTCTCTTCCTTTGTCTCACACACACACAGGCTCTCAGTCAGGTGTCATTTCTCTTCAGTGTTCCCTAGAGTGCCTCCATACCCGCTAAAGGTCAGTTTAACTGGAAAAGATGTCATAATTAGAAGGACATTTAAGGATGTTCTTTTAAATGATTAAAAACTCCATTTAGAGCATCAGCCAGTTAGGAGATAGAAGGAATGTATAATTACATCAAAATCCCATTCCATTTTTTTTTTCCAAGGGTTTTGGAAAGTGACTGGTTGCACTGAAAGCATCCTGGACTGCATCTCTGTTATCCATGAGAGCAGTTAATTAATATTGAAAGTCGGCTCTCCTCTCTTTCCTTTCTGTAGCGTTCCCTCGCTCGCCCTTGCTCCCTCTTTTAACCACTGTTTTGGAGGAATTTGAGACCGTCCTAACACGATTGCACCTGTCTCTATTAGCCTTTTATTATATCAAGGCTGCTTCTGCACAAATGTACACGGCAATTTGAAATGAATTGATTCACACTGAGACTGGATCCTGAGACTTGATAATGATTTCCTTTTAGCTTCTCTTACCATTTCCTTTTAGCTCCAGTGATAGCCCCCCACCTACTGTCCACTCCGCTGTCCTCTGGAAAGGAGAAGTAATTACTGTCAACAGCCCAACAGCCTTCTATATCTCCACTAGCCATTTTACAATGTAGTACATTTTATTCCCATTGCTGGTTTTGGCCTACGAGTCATAAAAACTGTCCTCCAATCAGATTGTATTAGTAGGTGTCGCGAAGGCGATTCTGACTCCAGGTGATCATATGGAGGTTCTGTTTGGGTTTCCAAGTTTCTTAATGGCTCGTTCATGATTCTTCTGATTTGCATCCATCCATCCGGAGCAGCTGTGGCCTGGTGGTTAAGGATCGTTACTGGAAGGTCACCATTTCAGTCCCTGAGCAGGTCATGACTGATACACCATTGAGCAAGGAACCTAACCCTCAACTACTCCCCAGGCGCCATAGATTGGGCTGCCCATCACTTCGGGCACATATTCACTAAAGTGTGTTTCAGTGCGTGGATGGGTTACATTCGGAGATCAAATTCCGTTGTGTTCGGTTACATTGGCAAAAAATTTAATCCAAATCTTTTTGCTGGTCCTCGTCCTCGTTTACCTTCAACTCTTCCAGCACGACTTCTTCTGAAGTGATCTCGTGATGTATCGAGACTTTGGTGACCTTTGAGAGAACTTTGAGCAAATAAATGGATCCTGGACCAAATCAAAGCTCACCTTCCACTCAAAGCCCAAAGTTCAAAGGCATCAATGTATTTCACATCCATACAAACCCACAGAGAAGACCACAGTCTAGACAATTCTACACTTTATTTAAAGAGACAAATCATTACATTTGAAGATCTTCTCCAGTTCCATTCTTGTTCTGCTGAGTACCAGTATTTTATGTATTCTTATTGCATGTATCCCATTACATGTTTATTCCGTTTCAGATGTTACTACATATATATTCCTTTTAAAAGCAATTTTTGTTCACCTGATTTAAATTCCTGTTATCCTAAACTGCGGAAAATTGGTATGAATACTCCCCACTTCAGCCCTGGAAACCCCAATGCAAGGTTCTACAGGAAGTCTTCCTTTTCACATGTGGTAGTTAGATGGCAGCATTTCTAAGCAAGACGGCTCTTTTGTGGTTCTTTTACTGTTTTGTATCTTCAAAAGCTGCCATGAGAGAGGAAGTCATTACATGAAAACATAGGAACTCCCTCACAGGTATTCTCAGCCATGCTGAAAAGTTCCTCATATGTTGTTTTTCCTCTTTAACTCTGTGTTGACCTGTGATAATTGCTAAATGAACAAACTCAGGACTAAGATTTTCCATTTATTTTCTTCATATTGCTGTAAACAGTCATGATTCTTGTCTCGGGTTTCTAGTTTCAGGTAGTGTTTTCAGTTTAACATGTCAAAAGTTGGTCTGAAATGGCTGTGATGAGCTCCCTTCTTCAAAATAGCACCACAGTTTTTACGTCTTTGTTCCATTTTAGTCAGAAAAGTAGCTCCACATTTTGGTAATGAATTGCTCATAGTGTTGATTTGGTCAACAGGGCTTTTAGGCTTTAAACTGCAGCTAGCCTGCTGACTTCTTTTGCAGATTTTGTTCTCAAACAGGTTATAATTTCATAAATGCACTAATATAAGCCTCTCCTACCCTGCTATACAAAAGCCTTTAGCCCGCTGGAGTCGGCGCTCCCTCCAGTATGATATAACCAAAGTTCCACAAAAACACTCTTAAAAATTTTTCCTAGAAAACTAAACATACAATGAAAACCTTAAAGGGTCTGCTTTTCAAATATAGATAGCTTGAATGGTAGTATATTTTTAGATTCTTGTGAGAGGAGCTTAAATAAGCAGTGGCACATTTTTCAGCGCAAGTCAGAGTGCAGCGCTTTTTTTCTAGCCAAAGTTAAATTATTAGCTAGGCTGGTATTTTTTATTTAATAATTATTATAATAATTGTCCTGAATTAATATTTAGTTATTTTAATGATAAATCAGTTTTCAGATCAGCATGTTGTTCTCGGAGGAAAGTGCAGGATCCCCAGCCTGGCAGATGCCTGAGACATCAAACATCAACGTGCCCGCACCAAGAGTCCCATTTTGGAAAAATGTATCTGATTGATATATAATAAACTGAGTCACACAGTTTACCAAAATCAAAAATAATAAATTAGCCCTTTGGATAAAAAAAGCCACCTTATTCGGCCCGTTCTGATGGAGCATCTTGAGCTTTATTTAAAAGCACCTGATGATCCCTAAAATGAAACAGGATGAGCCCTGCAGATCAGATATCATTATGATAAGGGATGGCTCTTCTTGCTCCAAATTTAAGGTAAGTGTTAAGGAAAGTGCTCTATTAAACCGTTTGTCCAATCCAAACTCAATAAGATGGCTGTATGATTTGTGAGGTCCAGCCATCGGGTCCATCGTGACGGCCGTGTCTCCAGACGTAGCGCTTAATGCTGCTCGGCCCATGTGATTGAGTTTTCGCCACTTTTTAAGTTGCGCCTGACACTTGATCATTTATCTCATTTGTAAAGATTATTGGTTAGTACAGGGAGCACTTTCAGTGCATTAGCAATTTTCGCCTTACAAGAAACACTAGAAAATAATGGTTATTAACAGAGTATTTACTGGTATTCAGCAAAGCAACATGCAGCCACCTTTTTAATTTAGGTTAATATTTGGCCTGCCAACGCAAATGTGCCTTGTACTGACTTATAGTGATCCAGCACCCCCCTTTAAAAGCACAATTGTGCGCTACTACCTTACACTACAAGGGGGGTGATCTATAAGTCAATAACTAGACAAGACTAAAATCTGCACAATGTGGTTATAATTGATTGAGATGTCTGAGTGGAACTTGCATAAAGCAGCTATGTCATCTGCAAAGAAAAGCACTTTTCTTCTCCCTGTAGATCACATGCAACACTCTGGGAAAATAAATGGACATCTGCCTCATTTGTTATCCCACTTTGCGTTTCATCTTATAGAGAAGTGTTTACAAGAATGCTAGGCTAGGTCCGTCAAGGCTAGTCTCGGGTGAAAGAGCGGCTCACGTTTCGGTTGAAGAAAGAGAGCTTACGACTTTATTTTTGAAAATCAAACCTCGTCATGTTGTTTTGACTATGAATTAGGGCCAGAAATGTCTGTATTTCCACAATCATTGATCAGCCATAACATTAAAACCACCTACGTGTATTTACGCACATTTTAGCTCGGACAACATACACGTCAGTGGATTTTATCAGACTTTCTCTGTATTCTTTGTGAGCCTTGTTTTAGCACAGTGCAGGTACTATTTGGATCATTCTCAGCACTGCAGTGACACTGAGGTGGTGGTGGTGTGTTAGTGTGTTGCTCTGTTGCTCTGCTAGGAGTAGATCGGACACAGCAGAGCGGCCGGAGATGTAAACACTGTTGGCTCACTGTTCACTCTATTAGACACATCTACCTTGTTGGTCCACCTTGTAGATGTAAAGTTAGAGACAGCAGCTCAGCACAGTTTGTATTGGTCCTCTAGTCCTTCACTGGTGCTCACAGGATGCTGTTGGCTGTATAGTTTTGGTTGGTGGACTATTCTCAGTCCGGTAGTAGCTCTGATGGATTCGACCAGCTCTGCATGTGTGTGATCCACTTGTTCTAGCACACCACCACCACGTCACGTTCACTACAGTGTTGATAGTGATCCATTGATAATGCCTACTCTACGGAGGTACTGATCATTGAAGAACAGGGTGAAAGGAGGCTAACGGAGAAACTGATGGACTACAGTTTGACTACAAAGTGCACCTATATGGTCAGTAGAGCTAAATTGGGCAGTGAGTGTAGATACAAGGTGGTTTTAATGAAGTGGCTGGTTAGTGTATTTGCTCAGTAAAAGTTTAACATGGCATGTATACGTCATGTCAAAAGTTTGGGCACCTTCTGGACATTTTCATGATTTAAAAATGTTCTGCAGTTAATACTAAAGTCATCCAAATTTACATCTGTAATTATTTAGTAAACAAACAAGTAAACAAACCAGAACATGTTTATATTTGACATTCTTCACAGTAGGCACCTCTTGCTTAGATGCATTAAACCTACTGAAATCATAATTGACGTCTTGTAAAAATTTAGTACTTTTACAGGTCTTCCACGGGTTTGAAAACTGTACTGCATATGTACGGTACAATTTGAAAATGACTCGTTTATGTGATTGGTCGGTGAAGTAATTTTGGTGGAACATAGATGTGAGTGACGGGTTAAATCGAGATGACTGGTATATCCACGTGAAACATCAGTTTGACATCAGGTAGTCAAAGAGGCAATCGGAGGAAAGTGGGACAAGAAGTTACTAGTCATGGAGGCATCTCATCCGTAATAGTTACCTAGTGATAGTTGTGACATCACTTGCACTGCACCAC